>JAJDMX020000119.1:0-102084 GCA_022345685.2 Nothomitra cinnamomea | reverse complement strand
CAAAAAAGTTATATGAGAAGTGATCAATGAACTACAAAGAACTTTAGCTAAAGATTGACTAAAAATAACTCAAGAGAGAAGCTAACAAATTCCTGACTAGCTAAAATAGTTGAGAGATACATTAGCTGGAAGTAGTGATTTATATAATGATTGCATATAAATAAGTGAAGAATGAGTCATACAGTAACTCAGGTTTCCTTAATTGGAATTTAGATTGTAAGTTATACTTTGATGCAACTGTAATATAGTGTGTAAACATTTAATGATAAGAAGTCAGTGACTTGATGAAGAGCTACTATAGAGAGTACTTAGAAAGTAATAAAAAGTGCTTTTCCTTTCTCTTTATTAAACATACTATTTAGAGTTTTGTTATATAGCAATCCAAGTTATATTATTTAAGATATTAAAAAATATAATTACAAACTACTTTGTTGAATTCTAGCTGAAAAGTAATTCTTGTCCCCAGCAACAAGAAGGCCTTATTTATAAACTAAGTTATCTAGAAAATTCCCAAGTTTAAATAATGCACACTAGTATCACTTATCTCACAATATTTAAAGCTTTTACTACTATAAAGAGTTATACAAAAAGCAATTAACCAATCACAAAGACTTTTAATTTAGATCCAACTAGAAGTAACTTAAGGTAGAAGTTGATAAATTCTTAAACAACTGAAATAGTTAAGAAATATGTCAACTAAGAATAGAGAGTTATGCAATAATTGTATATAAATGTGATAATTTAACTTCGATAAGGTCTCGTCTCCTAGTTTATCTTGGAGTTCAGGTATATGGTGTAACGTTCTCTAGGTGACCATGAGACAGATATGTTAGTCTTATATACTGGGATAGCAAAACAGTTCTGCTATAACTATATTAAAAGATATCTTAGGCAATGGTTCTTGGTACAAAGCTTATATTGCTAAACTAACAAGACTTTCAGTAAAGAGGAAAGAAAAGATACTTTCCCTGAGATTTCAGCACTATATTTATAGCTGCCTCTTCACTGATCTCTTGGCCACTTGCCAACAGGTGACTTATACCATTTGAGGTATTCTTTCCTTGACGTGACTCATACCTGACTCATGCCAAGTTTAATAATGAAACCTGAGTCGTCACGGCTCACAACTCTCCATCTATACCTAAGCTACCCACTATACTTAGCTGACGTGTTTTTCAGCTGCTAAGTGTTCTTCAGCTCTCCTGGTCTTCTATCTACGACCAACAGTTCTTTGTCTGTAGGTTGTAATAGTTCCTGTTGGCCGGTTGTTTCCTGGCTAAACTGCTTAACAGTTGTCATGGACAACCCAAGCCTTATCAGGAACGCCATGGACATGGGAGTGACACTGGAACCATTGAACCGAATCGCAAGCCTATGGGACATGGACGGCACAGACAGCTCGGCAAGGATGAACTGAATACGAGGACAAGCAGCACTTGCCGAGGGGACGTGGGGGCCAGAACAAGGGTTCGTGCAATCAGCGCCTTAAGCGCTGAGAGTGCAACTTGCGGCAGCTCAGTAAATTACTCACACCTCTGTCAAGGCAACGACCTCAGCCAGCCACAGAACCACCAAGGAGTCTAGCCAGGAAGCGACCAGCCAACAGGAACTACCACGACCTATGGACAAAGAACAGTTGGTGGTGGGTGACGGACCAGAAGAGCTGAGGAACACTTGACAGCTGAAGGACACATCAGCTAGGTGTAGTGGGCAGCTCAGGAATAAATAGAGAGTACGAGTCGTGATGACTTGGGTTTCATTAGTGGACTCGTCGTGAGTTGGGTATAAGTCATGTTAAGGGAAAAGCACCACAAATGGTATGAGTCGCCTGTTGGCAGGTGGCCAAGAGGTCAGTGAAGAGGCAACTATAAATATGGCGTTGGAATCTCAGGGAAAGCGTCTTTCCCTTCCTCTTTACTGAAAGTTTTGTTAGTTTAGCAATATAAGCTTTATACCAAGAACCATCGCCCAAAATATCTTTTGATATAAGTTGCAGTAGGACCGTTTCGCTATCCCAGTATACAAGACTAATATAATTATCTCATGGTCACCCAAAGAACGGCACGCTGTATACCTGAATGCTAAGACAAACTAGGAGACGAGACCTCATCGGAGTCAGATTATCACAGTAGTCTTGTGGCTGACTGAGATCATTGCTCTGACCAGGGTGTAGGTGATTTACTGAGTTGCTGCAGATTGCGCTCTCAGTGCTGAGAGCATTGATTGCACAAACCCCTGCTCTGGCCCCTACTTGCTTATGGTAAGTACCGTTCATTCTTGTATTCAGTTCATCCTTGCTGAGCCGTTTAGGCCATCTGAAGCCCATAGGCTAATAATCCGGTCTAATGGTTCCAGCGTCACTCCTGTGTCTGTGGCATTCCCGATGAGGCTCGGGATGTCTGTGACAATAAATAAGAAAGATATGAGTTATATAATGACTTAGGTTTCCTTATTTAAAATTTGGGTTATGAATTATATCTTGGCATAATTATAATATTGTGACGATCTAACTTCAATGAGGTTTCGTCTCTTAGTTTGTCTTGGTGTTCAGGTATACGGCAAGGCGATCTTAGAATGACTATGGAACAGGTATATTGGTTCCATATACTAAGATAGTATAACGGTTCTACTGCAACTATATCAAATGATATCTTAGGCGATAATTCTTGGTATGAAGCTTATACTGTTAAACTAACAAGATACTCAGTGAGGAGGAAAGGAAAAATACTTTCCTTAAGACTCCAATGCTATATTTATAGCTGCCTTTTCACTGATCTCTTGGCCGCCTGTTAACAGGTGACTTATACCACTTGAAGTGTTCCCTCCTCGGCATGACTCACACTTAACTCACATCGAGTCCAATAATGAAACCTAGGTTATTCTGACTTACAACTCTCTATCCATACCCGAGCTGTCTACTACATTCAGCTAACATGTTCTTTAGCTGCCAAGTGTTCTTCAGCTTTCCTGGTTTGTCACTCATGATAAACGGTTCCTCGTCTATAGGTCGTGGTAGTTCCTGTTAGCTAGTCGTTTCTTAGCTAGATCGCTTGGCAGTCATGTAGTTGGCTGAGGTCACTGCCTTGTCAGGGGTGTAGGTAATTTATTGAGTTGCTGCGGGTTGTGCTCTTAGCACTGAAAGCGCTAATTGTGTGAACCCCTGCTTTGGCCCCTACTTGTCCACAGTAAGTGCTGTTCATCCTCATATTTGGTTCATCCTTACTGAGCCATTCGAGTTGTTCAGGTTCCATAGGCTTGTAATCTGGTTCAATGGTTCTAGCGCCACTTCCATGTCTATAGTGTTCCTGATAAGGCTCAGAATGTTTGTGACAAATATAGTATGCAATTACTTAATAGTAAATAGTTAGTAATTTAATAAAAAACTACTATAAAGAGTACTTAGAAAGTAATAAAAAGTGCTTTTCTCTTCTCTTTATCAAATGTATTATTTGGAAGTTAGTTTATTAATAATCAAGTTTTATTGTTCAAGATATCGAAAGATATAATTACATACTATCTCATTAAATCTTATATAACGTGAAGCTCTAAGGAGTAAGGACTGTAGTTGTGGCTCGGCAATGGTGTGCTGTCATGCTGCATGCGGTTAGCATGCTGAGAGACATATATATGTAAATCCAGAAGGTTATTTCTCTCAGAAGCAGCAATTAGTTCTACAATAGAAATTGACATTCTTAAGCCATTGAAATTCAGTCCATCGTATATAGTATTGTTAAGTCTCCATATACTGTTGACCCTTATCTTTGAGCCTCGTGACATTACTGCGACAGTGCTCAGCTTTTGGCCCAACATTATCCATACTATTTTAGCAATTCAAAAAGGACTGGCTTTAGGGCTAGCCCTGACATCTTAACTGGAAAGTGATTCTAATCTCCAGTAATAAGAAGACTCTATTTATAAATTAAGTTACCTAGAACCTCAAGTTTAAGTAGCACGTACTAGTATCACCTATTTCTCAATACTTAAAGTCTTCATCACTACACTTTTAATATAGTTATAGTAGAACCGTTTTACTATTTTAGTATATAGAATTGATACAACTGTCTTATAGTTAGCCTACGAATTCTTACCCTATATCTAAATACCCAAGACAAACTAAGAGACAAAACTCTGTTGGAGTTAAATCATTATACTTAGCAATCTAAGTTTTATCACTCAAAAATATCGAAAGATATAACTGTATACTGCCTTATTGAATTCTAGCTAAGAAGTAATTCTAGTCCCCAGCAATGAGAAGACCATGTCTACGAATTGAGTTACCTTGAACACCTCAAGTCCAAGTGGCGTGCACTAGTATCACCTATCTCACGATACCCGAAGTCTTTGCCACTACAGTAATATAGATGAAAAATCATGGGATTTCAGTAATTCGCCCTTTTTTTATTTTGGCTCGCTTCGCATTTGCCCAATGGTACCTACAGGCCTCCTTACCTACCTGCGCGGGCGGTCGGAATGCGTGATCAACCATTAATCCGAGGTATGCCGCCGGCCCGTTTTCATTTTGCACTACCTTTCAAAACTTCTTCGAGCTATCAAGTTATTGCTACGGCCGCTTATATTCTCGCTAGTTTCCCCGCTTGTGTCGAGCATAACTCGTTTTGCTCACTAGTTGGGGAGCCTGCCGTCGACGAACATAACATAACAAAGGTTCGCCTGAACGGTACGAGGAAGAGGAAAGACAGTATCTTTAACACTGACGGAACGTAAACTATCGCCATGTCGCCACCGACAGAAGAGAGGTCTACCGGCGTTCGAGCCACCGTAAAAGATAGAGCTGCCAGGCTGCTATGATGGAGGCTTCCAATTAGCCGGAAGAACGACGAAGTGACCGGTTCGGATTCCAGTGGCACGATAGACGAGAAGCGTCCATCTAAATGGAGCCTGGGCATTTTGAACGACAAGGAGACAAGAAGTGCCCGGTAAGCCATGATGCATTCTCCCCAGAACTAAATCGAGCTGGAACAGCCAATTTTTCTCCTGGTGGGTGATGCTAACCCTTGCTCTTATCAGGATCCGTTCTCCTCCTTTCTAAGGAGTGCAATGAACCTCTAGGTCTTCGAAATTAGCCAGTGCGCACTTCCGCACCATCGTTACCTTCCCAATATTTAGGATATAGCCGTCATAATTCTCGAGCAGTCATATTTCCCACCAGGAAACAATCACCGAATGGTCAGATCATTCTTGAGCCGCAGTCTGATGACTCTCCCAATGACCCTCTCAACTGGTCAACATGGAGACGAGAGGCAGCTCTACTTTCATTAGGTTTCTACTGAATGGTCGGCGGTGGTATGACTCCTGTCCTCGCAGCGGGCTCCACAAATGTTGCGAATACATGTGTCCATTCCACAAGTAGCTTTAACCACAGGACTGTACATGATGGGCCTTGGTATTGGGTCTGTGGTTGCCTCGCCAAAAGCCATCTTGTTCGGAAAACGGCCAGTATATCTCGTTACTATCATTTTGTTCTGTGCGAGTTCGATCTGGTGTGCACTGTCTCCGAGTTACTCAATCTCTTGTTGTGGCTCGAGTTATCATGGGTATCGCGGTGAACCCATGTGAACGCCCCCATCTGCAACTATTGCAGAGATTTTCTTGCACGAAAGAGCTTTCCGAATTGGTATTTACACCCTGCTGCTTCTTGGCGGCAAAAATATGGTGCCCTTCGTTAGTGCAGCCATCACCCAAGGCTTCGGATGGCGCTGGGTTTTCTAGTGGGTTCTTCTAGTGCAGCAAGTAATGATAGTGCTAACAAGTTCTGTAGGATGGTTGCTATAATTGTCGGAATGTGCTTTTTCCTTCTCTTTATATTCGTTCCAGAGACTTTTTGGGACAGAACCTCTCGTCCAAAGCACAGAAGGCCTGTTATGCCTAATCAGCGGTCAAATCTTCCATCATTACCCGCCGATCTCTCACAATGGCTGGTATGCACACCGACGGAGCTCATAGCAGAACTTGCGGTTCCATTCATGGCGGAGTCCATGACGCAACTCATGACGATCCCCGTGGAAGAAACCATAATGTTATGGGAGATAATGATAGAAATTCATTACAAGCACCTTCCGTATGAGACACACCACGTTCACACATTGCGTCCCAGTTACCGGAAGCTGGAGCCGGACCTGAGAGATACACAGCGCATGGCAAAATCAGCCGGTGCGCACCTTTGTTCAACAGCTGAAACCCTGGAATAAGCACATCGTTCATAACAATTGGTTCCATGTTGCTATCAGACAGTTCATTCTGTTTACATGTCCTAGCATTTTGTGGAACACGGTGGTATACTCTTTGAGTATCGGTTGGTTGATCGTCCTTTCCGAGACGGTTGCAACAGTTTATCGCGCTGCACCTTACAATTTCAGTGCACTCGGCACTAGCCTTGTGTACTTTTCGCCGTTCACTGGAGGCATTCTTGGAACTGCTGTTGCTGGGAAACTTGGCGACCTGATCGTGCGCTTTATGAGTGGCCGCAACGGTGGCATGTATGAACCCGAGTTCCGCCTCATCATGGCACTTCCGGTTGCTCTTACTACCTGCATCGGACTCATAGGATTCGGGTGGAGTGCGCAAGTGCATGACAAGTGGATCCTACTTTTTTTTTTGGCGTTATTAGCTTTAGCTGCAGCCTAGGCAGCACCACGGCAATCACGTTTTGTGTTGCTAGCTACCGCCAGTATGCTGGCGGAGCACTTGTGACTCTAAATCTTCGCCTCCTACTAAAGTGAAATGCTAACACCTTCACAGACATCTTTCATGGTTTGGTCTTCTCTCTTTTCTATATCGCTGGCTGGAACGTGATGGTTCGAAGGTTTTCTTGGCAAGCCTTCACGATACTATACTATAATAGATCAAGTGCTACTTTGTCTCAATCCCATTTTCCATATACTGTTGCAAATATTTAGCAGGTGGAAGTCAGTGGGGTTTAAGTGAGTGTGATAGTGGTCGGTAAGTCATGAACATTAATGCGTATACTCATCCAGCCTCAACTATTCACTCCGCCATGAACGATGCTCTTCAGGTGCTGGTCCTACATCGTGACACGGAACCAGTTCTCCTCTAGACACTACTATAAGAGAATGCGTACAGCTGGGCATGCATAATGCACTTATACGCTAGGTGGGGGAATGAAATACTTATCCCTTTCTGGGTTATCAGTGCAGCTTTTGTACACTGAAAACCGGCAATGGAAACAAGACGCGCTTGCCAGCCAAGAATTTCCTAACCCACCTCAAACTTCTGTCTATCCAGGCATTGCAGGGATTATGGCGTTACGGAATGATTGCACTGTAAAGGTATGAGAAGTCGGAAGCATTCAATTGACTAGTAACTAACAAACGATGGAACGAACACAGCTAACTAATCCTAAGCAATACAAGAAAAACGAGCGTCTTAAATAGACAGTCCAGCTGCTATTCTGGTTCCTCCTAAGCGCCCTTACCTCGCCTCGTTCTACCAACCGCCGACTGGGCGCCAACCCAATCACACACCACATCGTAACCTGTCTGCGTGCCTACTCGCGGTTACTCAGCGGTTCCACCGCAACCAATGGTAAGTAATCTCCTCTAGTGGTTGGAATCACGGCTGACCCTCAACATGCACATGAACCAATGGCACGCCAAAACTGGTAGTGAGGCTCTGGCCCCCTCTTCCCTCTTCAGTCTCGAGCATTAAATACACCTTGCATCCCAACATAGCCATGTTTGCGACCCCCTCCTGTCATTTGTGCTCTATCATGAATGCGGAATGATGAAATGGTTCTTGGAGGTTACGCGGGAACGAGGAAGTAAAATATATCATGTAACAGATTGAACCGATTGAATTGGACACAACTTTCAAGCCACAGAACGAATAACTATGCTAGCTATGTAACGAACGAACGGCTGGAAGCATCCCGCCTTCAGCGCTTCATGAAGAAGCTTCACCACACAGCAAGGATGCTGAAAATAATACAATACACGGCGACTAGGCATTATCGAACAATAGTCTTAGTATCCGAGAAGGCTTTACCCTTTGCTCAAGTTACGGATCTCATCAGGTAGGAGCCTTGCAGGAAGGCTGGTGAACTTCGTTACGTGTCAAGCCTATTAATATCTGCTTGATTCTCAGGGCTGTGCCCGGCAGTCGACCTTAAGATAAAGAAGCGTCTCCTCCCTATCTCTCGCCATATACCCATCAACGTCCCATCGCTACTCTAATATATCACCGAACACACCAATGGTCCCAAGCACAGCACTTGGGATGGCAATGCCATCCAATGTTTCTTTAACCTTGGGTATGGATCCGACCATCACGCCTGCACCAGAACTTCTTATACGACAAGCTCCTGCCTCCACCGGCTCAGCATTCCAGGGATATTATATCATAGACGTATCATCTAGTAAGTATGCAGATATTTGCGTGGTTTGCCTTTCATGGCTCGCTAACTCTCCTGGAGCGCAGAATATCACGTGTCAGTTGTCAAGCACCTGGACGACCTGGAGTGGATATGGGGAATGCTGTTCGCCTGGTGTTCCATTCACATTTATCACAGCATGCGTCTCCAATAGCCTAGTTGATAATCAGGGGACGAGTGGTGGCTGGTGAGAATTAGCTATCCTGTGAATTCTATGTAAACTATGGTAACATTGCCGATGTAGCCAAGCCAGTTGTGGCACCATTACGATATACAGCCAGAGTCCACCCACTCAGGGAATGTCTGTACTTAATATACCTTGCATGTCAAACTGGTCAGCTTTTACTTTGCTTCGATCAATCCCTACAACCACAACCTCTATAACCACAATCCCTGCAACCACGATCCCTACAACTACAACCTCAACACTGAGGTCTGCAGGGACGCCTTCAAAACACAACGCCTGGATAGCGGGCGCCGTTCTTGGACCCATCGTTGGGACAGCGGTCATAGCAGGCCTGCTCCTCTGGATTTTCAAACTGAGGCGCCAACGGCCAGTCTCAGGCATGGCTGGTAGGCGCAGTGACGAGCATTTCCAGCACGGGAACTATGGCTTGGTGGGGCCGAGTATGAATCACAACGAGATGGATGCCACTTCACCCATGCATCTGCCCGTAAACACAATGCCTAGTGGCCATACGGCCAAGAACTATTCTCCAACACACTAAACAAAGTTGTCAATTTTTTTCTTTATTAAAATTAGATCAACAATGCGAGTTCTCGCCCTCTTCTCGTCACATTCCTTCACCCTCTTCTTATCACATTCCTTCAAACCTTTCTTCTCTTTTCAACCCTAACCACTTTGGAAATTTGGTGATATGCCTTGTAAGCACTAAAGTTCCACTGATATTCCGCTGGAGCCTCTCCAAATCAAAGAATCGTCCTTGACCTGCGAGGAAGACCGAGGTCATAATAACACCTTGAACAGGGTCTCCCTGTTTCTGTGATAGCGCATAATGAGGGCTCATTGATTCTAAGTCGGTCCTTATTCTGATCCTTATACGTAACAGCCTTCCTAAGGTTGCCCGATGTTCTTGCCGGCAAGAGCGTGAATGGCAACTAGCAGCAATTGAGAAAGTAAGTATGAAATTGGAAGCGTAAAGGACAGGTAGAAAGACAAGCCAGAGAACTGGAAGACGTTGAAGTTGAATCCTCTTGGTCCACAAGATGGTATTTCCTTAGCTCTTTCTCGTGCAGGGATAGGAGATAGCTTATCGTTTGTTTAAACCGTGATCTATAAGTTTTTTTGCTTACATATGTTCAGGGTTAGAGCTATATTTTTATTATTTAGTCTCCATCCCATCCTCACCCTCCTTATCCCCATCATCCCCTTTTAGCTCCGAAGCCAGCTGTACCGTGATGTCCCTATAAGACGCGTATACGCGATCCCACATCTCACTAGAGAAACATTCAATCTCCTTATTACGCTGCTGCCCCAGCTTCGCAAGCGACACAGGAGGCCTACTTCGAAAAGCCGTCCCAAACATGGTGACGATGAGGTTGAATACAGTCTTGAGATCGCTTTCTCTCACTATATTATAAGGCACTGATCGATCAATGACTCTATTGCTGCGGATGCACATGAATGTATGGTGGGTGCTGTCTGTCCAGAAACCCTGAGTATCCGTATTGGTTTTACCCCGCTCTGCGCCGAGTCTCATTTAGGATAGAAGGGTAGGCAAGAAGTTATCCCTCTCCCTTAGGGAATTCTGAAGTTTGCTTGGCTTCAATAGCTGCTATAATGTTACCCTCAACGCTACGCTTGATGCCGTAGTCAGAAGCCCGGTCAGCGCAGCCTTGTGTGACCTGTTCTGAGCAGTGCTAGCAGGTATGTCCGGTTCCTCTGAAGAGAGTTGTATGGGTTCTGTGCGCGTATGGAAAGGAGTCCATCATCAATTCTGCATAGGTAATTGCCTTTGTCTGTTGACTGCCATTCTTTCTGCCATTCCTTGAGCATCCTCTCATGGCTATCCCTCTTTCATGCGGAGACGAGATGGCTGAACCTGTGTCTCTTCAGGGTTGATGGCGTCTTTTGCTAGGTTGTCGGCCACACCGTTTCTGGGGTTTCCGCTGTGTCCAGGAATCCAGAGAAGGTGAAGTTTAAGTCATTGTTTCTCAAGCCGCTCCACTTGGTTTAGGATGCTGTATACTATGTGTTTTCCTGGCTTGTTGGGTGGGTTCGCTGTTGCCGATTTGCTGTCGCTTACAATGGTGAAGGGTCGATCCTGAAAGTTGAGTTCCTGGCTGTTCTCTGAGTGATTACTTCCTGCCATCTTGACTCATAGTAGATGGCAATGAGCTCCGCTATGTGGATGGGCTAGTGCTTGGCCGGGCCGATGCTGACCTGCCGGGGCCTTTAAATGTTGTTGTATCGGTCTAGGATAACCGCAGCTGCGCCAAGGTTACAGTTTTTGGCCGATGCGTCGGAGTAGATCACTTCTTCCGGTGTGTTCATAAGGGCGATGGCCTTCTGTATCGCCTTCTCTGTGTCGTCTTCAATGTCAATTTTGTCGAAGACAGGTTGTCTCCATGGCTTGAGTGGTTTCGGATCGATTGTTTCCAGGTATTGGGCTTGTTCTGGGTCCATAGTCTTCATAGCCTCTGCAAGTGGGAATTGCCATTACCCAGCTCTTCAAGCCACTCCGTGTTGATTCGAGCTGTTTCTGCGGATTGTTGGTCCTTGAATTAGATCACATATCCTATTTTGGTTGTTCCAACTCGCGCTACTTGTACGTCCTTAGTTGCATTGGCATTTAGAAGGGCGTTATGGATACGATTGTTGGCCGTATCTGTGCTGATTCGAAGGCAGTTAAATTCTTTGTTTCGCTTCTCAGCGCTGGTTGTCCTCGAGAGGCTTGTGCCTGGTTCCGTTGCGCTTCGACTGCCGGCTACCGATGTCCATGATCGTGATGATGGGAGAGTCGCTGAATAGGTGATAATTTACGTTCGGAGAGATTGGATCTCCTCTTGGAGTTTGGCGTTTTGGTTCTTGAGGGATTCTTGTTCTGCTTTGGTCTCTGTAAGGTCGGCTTTGACGCTTTGGATGATGTTATTCTGTTGCATTATGGTCTCCTTCAGGTTCGCGATGAGCCATGCGACCTCATCCAGGTTCGTGCTTCTTCCTTCACCTCCACCCGAGAACTCGAAGCTGGGGGCCCTGTTGGTACCCGTGAACGTGGTAATGCCATTTCTTCTTTTGTGCGATCTCGTGGTTCTCCCTGTTTACGCAGGCGGTGAACCCTGCTGTGGGGTCAGCCACATGACCGGTTCCGCGCCAGTGGGTAGCCCTCTGGACTCCCCGTTGGCCGGGATGGTCATTGATCCGTGCGGGTCGGTTGGAGTCGTTTTCCTCTCGATGTCGATCTATATCTCTTCCTACAGTCCCTCTCCGCTCCGGTTCATCAATTGATCGATCTAATGCAGTCCTAAGATTACAGTCGTTGTTGTTGAACAATTGGAAGTTATAAACAAAAATAACCACCACCCTTTCTACTATCGCTTCTCGTACGAATAGGGCTTTTGCAAAATTGGCCATCGTCTGCGCACTGATGGCCCCATTCACATCTTGATGCCAAATGAGTGCTCTGGCAAAATAACCTTTCCGTCGCAGATAACCGCGCGACTGCCGTGTGCCTTGATTGCTTAGGTGCCATTTTCTACAGAATTTCCCAATTCAGCAGCTTAATGTGGAAAGAACTTTGGGTTTTCCCCAACTCGAGGGGTTTCCCACCAACACATTTTCTTTATTTGGGCATGGGCTTTCCCCACGTCCTGCGATGGATTTCCACAAATGGGTCCCCTTCAATGGGCTTCCCCGAGGCACTAAAAAGGACTCTGAATAGGATGGGTTTTGCCTGACATGAGGGACTCGCCAGCTCCCAAACATTCTGCTGTCCATAGATTTGCCCGTCTACTCAGCGTTGCTCCGCCTTTCAGTCGTTTTGTGAAGGGTTTCGTCGCGTCTCACAATGGGCTTCCACCTTTCGATGGGCTTTCGCAGATATCCTACGATGGGCCTTTCCCACGTCTGTGGTGGACTTCCCTAATGCAGCCTCGGCGACCAATATTCCCCCCTTCCCCGGTTCTCAGTCTTCCCTAGCCCATCCCCCGCCATTTCTACAAGGCCTCTCCAAGGGGTCGTCTTAGACGCGAACAGTTAAGGAACGTTGTCTATGTTGGGTATCAAAGCTTTCGCCTAGGCTGGCAATCGAAATGTTATAGTGAAATATCAACGATATCAAGGGGATCGAGATTTTGGAGTAATTGGCTTCTGGAGCTGGGCCAAAAATGGTACGGCGAGTAGAATCTTACTCTAGAGAAAGATAGGCTCCTAGAAGAGAGAAAGTGTCACTTAAATGCCTTTTGCAATATTCAGGTCATTCTCCCCTTGCTGCTTGTGCAGTCGTGTATTGATTTGTGTGCTTCTGGCTGAGTTCGAACCTTGGAGTGTTAAAGAAAGAACTTATTCTATACATTGAGCGGCGAGGTTATGTGCGAATTATCCAATCTACAGGCCAGCTCAGCTGGATACAGGCATGAGACAGTCCCTCCTCCACAGCGCCGCTGGTGGAGCGTCGCAATTCAATTGATCCTGCACCGCTGGTTCCCTATCTACAACTCGGCCTGCTTTGAGCTTCCCTACCAGCCTCCACAGCCTAAGGATGCATAGCTCCGCCTCTCACACCCTGTCCCCACCACTCCAAGGGATGGCGGCCTCCACGGCTCAAGGATGCATAGCTTCGCCTCTCACACTGTCCCCACTTACTTCGAGAGATGGTGGCCTCCACGGCCCAAGGATGCATAGCTTCGCCTCTCACACCCTGTCCCCCACCCACTCCGAGGGATGGTGGCATCCGCAGTTGCCTGGAGCATCATAGCGTTATATTGCCAGAGTGCGGGGGTTCATAGATGCCTTGGAGGATGACCAGAATGCCCCGCTCTAGCGTGCCGTAGAGCGTCCCGCATCTGAGATGGCTCGCCACACCAACGCTCAGTTCATACTTCCCTTACGATCATATTGCTAGTCCACGTCATTCAGGGCCTGACAACGCAGTCCAAGTGGAACCCTGAGACACTGGATCCTTAGATCTTTGTATTCTGCTCAGTCAAAGCACTTCCTCGCCGTTCAAGCACAGATGAAAAGCAGTTGTGTCATGCTCTCCTCTGGGGCTGGCCAGCGCGTGCTCGGTGCTTTGCTACCACACGTAACCAATTGATGGCGCCTACTAGTCTCACTAAGGCACCCTACCACCTTCGCCACTAGAATGTATTGCAAACACCCTACCAGGTGTACCACAGCCCGAAACAGCTCCATCATCTGAAGATAGAAGAATCCGGGGGGGTAAGAGTAATGTCGGTGAACTTTACCCGTTGGAACCACGTCTGCCTTGCCTCACAAAAGTAGAGCATCCCAATGTGGTCCGGCACCAAGCAGGGGAAATATGGAGACACCCGATCCCACGATCCCTTGCGGGGCGGTCTAGATCACACCAGTCGAAGAAAGGTTTAGGAGTGAAACAGCTTGAGGCGAGCTGAAAGTCGACACGCACACCCTCCATATCTTGCCTCCTCCAGGTCAAGCCATTCTAAGCTGCATGCTCTGCCACCTTGGAGAATCAATTGACATAGCCCTTGAACCGCTGGCGCACCAAGAATTGCCGCTAAAAGACGTCATTCACAAGCCCTTTACCGCGTCATCAATACGGCTATGCCGCCTTTTGAAGGGCATCCATGCGCAGTCATTAAGGACCAACTTCGTAATCTGTCCCAAGACGCCATGCTGTCACAATACAGCGTCGTCTCTTCCGAAAGTATGCCTTGCTGTGCCTGGCAAAAGAACACCAGGCCAAAGAACGCCAGAACCCGTCATCATCTGTTTCTTCATGCACCCAAGTTCACATGCTGAGACCCGGCCCTGATGTCCCTTGTCCACACTTTTCCCCGTAGCCCAATCAACGCAAGAGATAACTTTCACTGAGCTGAAAACCAAGGTGCACAGAGCGGCATTGACAAGTGGATGATTGCAGCGTAGGCAAACACACCATCATAACCGTCTCTTACGCCCACTTGCGGTAGCAGAAAGGAAGAAACGCATTACAGATGAGATGGCCTGTAAAAATTGTTAGCTCAAAATATAGATTATCAAAGACGTGGAACATGCCTGTGTAGAACTATAGAAAGACGCGGAATAGCTTCACAATTATGAAGAATTCTCTACAAAATAGAGATGGAGTTGAAGGGAGGCGGAATAGACTGATGAATCATCGCTCACCGGCTTGAGACGACAAGAAACCCGCAATACGAGGGCCCGAAACACGAGTGAGCCGGGCTACCCATGCTCACCCAAAACTCAGCCCGCTCGCGCGAGCTTAGGACGGCGACGCTCACCCACTAGAACGGGAAAGGAAACTGCGCAAATGAGGGCAGATATTCATTCTGTACAATACTCGGGTACATGCCCCTCGGAGCGGACAGACAGGGGTAGGGCATTATTTCGCCCAAACAAACGAAACCGGAAGATAATAATGCGAATGGCTTCAAGAACTCCGTCAACGAACCCCGTAAACATAGAGATTTTGAACATAAATTGAAGAGAAATGTCCGCAAAGTTGAGGGGATTCTGTAGGTGTAAAGAATGCCAGCCCAGACCAGATTCAGAGCATCGCGCACCGAGCGCATTCAAATCCAAGCCCAGCATAATTTGGCAGGCTTTTCTGTGCGCAAAATTGCTTCGACAGGTGCCTTCACCCTCAGGAAAACTGCTATTGCAGACATCTGTCGGCCTCCAGTCACCCCTAAAAAGCCACGTCGTAAATGCATTTTGAATACACCTCGCCGTCAGTATCTTGTCGACTTTGTTACAGCATCAGCGGTTAACAGACGGCTTACCTACACCAAAATTAAGGAAGCCATAGTGCTAGAATGCTCTCTAATTATGATAAAAAGAGCATTGGAAAAAGAAGGTTTTGGGTGTCGCATCGCACGAAAGGAACCATGGTAAATAGTTTACTACCTTTTATTATAGCCTCTATTTGTTCTAATTTTTTCGATACAGGCTCAGTCCGACCGCGAAGGCAAAACGTTTGGAATGGGCTTTGTCGGTTGGGCATATGACCAAAAATGATTGGGACAGAATCATTTAGACCAACGAGTGTGCCATGAATGTTGGCAGTGCTACAGGAAATCTTTGGATAACTCGACATCCAGAAGAAGAGTACGAAGCTGATTGTATTCAGCCTAAATTCCGGAAAACAAACTCTATCCATGATCTAGGCATGTATTCGCAGTGGATCCAAAAGTACGATGCTCATTTGGGATAAGAAAGAATGGGGAAATATCAACGCCGCAAGCTATCAACAGCGTATTATACCATTGATTTCGGACTTTTGGGATGAAGAAATATTGTATCTGGATCTAGAAAGCGGTAGAAAGAGCGGCAAATGCTTTCATCATGGAAGATAATGCACCTCCGCATCGTGCCAAAAGTACAAAGGACTGTTACCTTCATCTTCCAGGATATATTTACGCCCGTCTAATTAACTGGCCAGCAAGTTCCCCAGATTTAAATCCCATTGAAAATGTCTGGCAAATTTTGGAAGCTCGTCCCCACGAACGTCCGCACTATCTAACTACTTTGGGCGAAATGGGGGCAGCGATTAGGGATGAATGGGATAAACTACAAGTCGAAGATTTTCAGGGATTTATTGATTCAGTGCCAGAGCGGATCCAAGCTGCCATTGCCACTGAAGGAGGATATACATGGTGGTAAAAGACTACTTGACTATTTTTCGTTGATTTATCGCGATGTACTTTAGATTTGCTTGTATTCGTTGCTATTTGTATGCACTATTGATCGCTGCGCCAAATAAGATCGCATCCCTGCCTGTCCGCTCCGAGGGGCATGTACCCGAGTATAAGCGAATTCAAGGAGTGCACCTCCAGCTCGTCCACACATGTCGCAGAAGCGGTTTTTTAGACGAGCAGACTCGAGCGCTCAAACCCATATTTTGAGGTTGGTTACGGAGGATCGATGGGATATTCTACCGTTTTTAGATCTGGCAGTCTTCTGCTCTTGGATATTGTGGTTTTACTTCAGAGTTGGACAGATAGCAGCAGGTATTTGCCTGCTCGGCTTCCAGCCACACTCTACCTCGATTTCGGCACAAACGCGCCGGGGGCAAACAATATCGGGCTTTGCACCTTGGCATTTTGCCCTGTGTTGGTAGCAATATCAATCGCCAAGCGGAACAGGTGGTTGGGCAATGCCCCCTCGTTAAACTTCGATAGGTTAGACCCAAACGGCCAAGGAAGGACACCGCCACAGCAGGGCTCCCGCTTCCTCGTAATGTAGAAGACACAAGCGGCGAAGCCCCTTGACCAGCCTTAGGTCGGCTCGTTGCGGTTACCCGGAGGGGCGTGGATGTGCACTACTTCAACGCTCGTCATTACACAGCCCCGCCAGAGTATTCTTTGTTATAAACATTGCGCGTCTCTCTATTAACTACAACTTCTCTTCGTCATTGATAGTTTTCCAAACACCACTGCCTTAAGAGGATTTTATTCTTGAGTTTTCTCTCGCCTTTAATCGTTTAATTCTTGTTTTCTAAACAAACATGTCGTACCCTGGCTATCCGCCTTACAGTGGCCCGCCACAACGTATGTCAGCCCACTTTCCCAACTTCGAAGTCTGCCACGGAGAATTTGCTGCTAAGTTGGATAATTAACCAGATTCTCAACAACCTGGATATGGAACTCCTCCACCAGGACAATACCCTTCTCCACAGCAACCGGCTTATGGATATGGTCCCCCTCCATCTCAACAATACCCTAGATACCCTCCTCAAAGCGGGTACCCACCACCACAGCCAGGCCAGTATGGTACACCACCGCCATCACAGAATTACCCCCCTCCAACGGGATACCAACAGTATCCTCCTCCTCAGCAGTACCCGCCTCAGGGCTATCCTCCGCAGCAACAATACGGGGCTCCGCCACCACAGCAAGGGTATCCGCCTCAGGGCCAGTATGGCGCTCCGCTACCTGTTCAGGGTGGGTACTACGGGGCTCCAGGTCCCGCTCCAGGTCCTGTTTACAGTGGACCACCGGCCCCGCCTAGCGTTGGATACGTTACCGGTCAAATACCTCAAGGCAATGCAACACAAGAAGTCGAGGCCCTTAACAAAGCCATGAAAGGATTTGGTACAGACGAGGCTACGCTCATCCGCATACTCTCAAAACCAGACCCTATTCAAATGCAGCTGATCCGCTACACCTTCCACCAACGGTTCGGCAAGCGGCTTGACCAAGCCATTGGCAAGGAAACAAGCGGTTATTTCAAAGAAGGCCTCATGGCTCTCGTCCGTGGTCCTCTTGAACAAGATGTGTTCAATTTGAACCGTGCGACCGCTGGGCTAGGAACCAAAGAGGTCGTCCTCAACGATGTCTTGTGCGGCCGCTCAAACGCAGATCTCAATGCCATCAAGGCGGAATACCACAAGGTTTACAAGCGCTCGCTCGAAGCAGATGTTAAGGGCGATCTCTCTGCGAAGACGGAGCGGATGTTCGACATGATCCTTGCGGCAAGAAGAGCGGAGGAATCGACGCCGATCAACCCGCAACAGATCGAAGCAGATGTGACGGAGCTACATCACGCTACTGAGGGCAAGATCGGGACGGACGAGATTTCTGTGTGCGCAATTATTACAAGTCGGAGTGATGCCCAACTCCGCGATATTGCGCAGGCGTATGAAGTCAAATACCGTATCACCCTAGATCGTGTCATTGATAAGGTTAGTAACACCTATTTACGCTGAGCCTTCTATTCTCTTGCTGACTCGTCTCAAAACAATAGGAATTCAGCGGCCACATGAAATCCGCACTCCACCAAATTATCCGTGGAGCAGTTGACCGCGTAGGCCGGGACGCCACGCTGCTCGAAGACACAATGGCAGGAATGGGCACCAAAGATGAACTTCTCGTTAACAGAGTGGTCAGATTCCACTGGAACCGTGCCTACATGGCCCAAGTTAAGGCCGTTTATCAACAGAGGTACAAGCGGACACTTGTCAGCAGGATTAAGGGAGAGACGAGAGGGGATTACGAGAAGTTGATGGTTGCCTGTGTTGAGTAGTTTAGGGCTGCAGTTCAATAATGAGCTTGCACTTATGGGGGGAATTTTGCTGCGTTCTTTTATGTCTTTTACTGGCGTTTGTTGGAATTTGATTTTGCGGCTAGGGCGGCTGTTTTTCTTTAGGCTAGGGTGTGAACCAGAAATTATGCAACTTAGCTGCTAATAAAATTACACCTTACAGTAACGCGCTGTTGCGGTGACTACTCGTCCAGTGTTCAATTCTCACTTAGTTGGCGGGTAGTTATCAGTTTTGCAGCGAAAAGGTGGGGTTTCCCTGGCAACGGCGTTTTCCCCAATTCGGCATATCGCTGATCCTCTTGCCAATCATCACGACATTCCAAATTAGGGCAACCACAGCTTTTCCATATGCAAAGCACGTGTTCTCCGGCAGAATGTTGAGGACTTCATATGCTTTTCCGAGTCATCGCATTATGCTTCTACATCTTCAGTCATTCATCATCCACTACAACCATCCTCAACAACAAACACTGCGCAACAGCAAAGAGCTCGTGCTATCTGTCATCCATTTGTAGGTAACTACGTTTGGTTGACAGCAGGCAGTTTCCCAGTCTAAAGTCCGCTTCTTGGCCCTCTTTCCGCCCTTTCGTAATACCTGCTCTCAGGGCCTTCGTCCCTACGCCGACCGACATTTGCGGCACCAAGGAAGAGCATACCAGCAGCCGCAAACGCTTGTGTTGTGGATTTACGTTACTTGGACTTTAGTCCTGAATTAGATATAACGCACCCAGTCACTGTTGCCGCTGTATTTTTCGCTGTTGCTGCCGTCCTTTTTGGCTTGCAAGCAACCAATTTGGCAGCGCGTCTGCTCTCGTTTCTCTTCGAATTCACGTCACTTAAGCGTCAGATACTTGCAAGACAATGGCGGGAGCTGTGGATAAAACACCCAAAAAGATCAAAACATACGGCAGAAAGACTGCGAAAAAATGGTACGATCGCATTTCTCCGATAAAGAAGAAGCCTTCGCCTTCAAAGGATCCGGAAAACGCTGCATTCACGGCAGAACCAAGCAATGGTGTTCTACTTACACCAATCAGAGTTTTGAGAGCCCGATCTACAAATCCGACAGCTCGCCGAAGTCATTCCCGAGATTATGATAAGCCTCTTATTCCGATGCCAGAACCCAATCAATTGAACAGCAAAGCAGTGACTTCTGAAGTAGAAGTGCAACCAAAAAGGGTGGTTCCTGTTCGAAAATTGAGGGCCAAACTTTCTGAATCACCACCGCTGGTTTCGTATAAGTCTGATAAGCCTGTCAGGTTTTCGAAGCCCAACATTTCCGGGCCGGAGGAAAGATCTAAAAAGGCCAGCAGGAGGAAGCTTACAGTTAAGGGTAGCCTCACGAATCTACCAGCTCTCATCGAAAACATGACGATAACTGAAGGGGCAAACGTGCCAAGCATGAAGTTTGGTCCGGGGTCAGCAATCATTGGCAAGACAGCATCGGGTCGCTCGATAGGCCTGTGGGATGGTGGCAACGTTATGCACAACCATGTTTTGGAACCTGCCCAAGACAATCCATCAAAGGCTTTGGCCACAAAGAGACTGCCTATGCGAGGTGGAGGCTATTCGGCTTACGACAAAGAAATTGCTCAGTTGTGTCAACTCTGTACATTGCCGGAGAATCGATTTGGGACCATTGGTTTCCAAGAGTGGACAGACCATTTTCACATTTCTGTAAAGAAGCTTACCGAAGGGTCGTACGGAGAAGTGTACAGAGGATTTTCGAGCAACAACGCAACGGCTAGTATATTCAAGCTCATTGCCCTTAGGCCATATCGAATGCCCAACGGATCAAAGATTAAGAAGCAAGATATGACAGCAGCAGACGCGTTGATTACGGAAGTACAGATTATGGAGGCTGTAGGAGGTATTCCTGGCTTCGTGGACTACAGAGGTAAGTTTCCAGTTGCTATAATATTCGATAAACACAGCCAATACGATATGCAGGGTTATATGTTGTGCAGGGCCGTATGTCTAGACAGTTTGCCGATCAATGGGAGATCTATCACGAAGAAAAGGGTGCGAAAGAGTCGGATAAGCCCAACCCTACCGACCCAAACACCCACACTAGTGAGCAACTCTGGGCTGTTATTGAAATGGAAGAAGCCGGGTCGATGTTGCCTCGATTCCAGCTTCGGAACTGGGCTGAAGCATGGGATATTTTCTGGGGAATTACAATCGCACTCGCGAGAGCAGAAACTGTGGCTCAATTCGAACACCGAGATTTGCATAGGGGTAACGTTTGTGTGGAGAGGCTGCGTGAGCCAATCCCCAATACTTACGGTATCCTTCCTGCAGTACTTGGACAGACTGGGGTTAAGACTACCATAATCGACTTTACCCTTTCCCGCTGTCTTGCAAACGCCGATACAGGCAATGAAGTTGCATTCGTCGATCTGAATAAAGACCCATTTATGTTCTCGATGAATCGCCCGGATGAAAATATCAGCTATCAAAACGAGGTATATCGGTTGTAAGTGGTTATGTTTCGGTACCTTTATGATATCTCACAGCTAACGGTTATTCAATTAGCATGCGTGATTCTATTTCTCGAGAAAATGGGGGTAGAATCGATGGTATCTGGGAGAAATATCATCCTAAAACAAACGTTTACTGGCTCCACTACATCGCTGACACCCTACACACTGATCTGGCTAAAAAGACGGATGGTAAATGGATGTCTGAGGGTGAGAAGTGGTTCCGGCACCGTCTGGTGTCGATCGATCGAGCTCTCGACCCCCGCGACCACGAAGCCCAGCGACCGGAATACCATTTTGTCCTTCGAGCCGATGTTCCGCTCAAGAGCGCCACGGAAGTAGTGGAGATGGGGATTCGCAATTTCTGGATCTCGCACGGGGATCTTGACGTTGAGGGGGACTCTTCTACCTCTAATTAAACCGTATTGGCACGCACGCATGTGGAATTCACGACTTTATACTGCGGGGGGGATATCAGGATGCGGGTGTACTGAGCGGATTCGGGTTTCTTTTGTTCTACCATGTGCATAATAGCGGAGCTACCCTGCATTATAGACCAAGCATGTGCTAATGGCGCTACGGTTGTTATACGGCGACGGATAGTTTTTTGGCGGCTTTGCAGCGGACGTGGGCATGCGGGGCGGGATATTCCCTACATTCGCACACCAGGCATATGGATATGGCGCTCTGGCTAGCAGAAGGGCACAGGATAGTCCATGTGGCATCGCACAAATCACAAGCCTATAGTTTTGAATACCTCTTGTGGCCATATGCTAGAAATAATCCCGTAGCTCTGAATACCCCCTAGGATTGCATACTAATCTTAGGCGTACAATTCTGGACCTCTACCAAGACAATACAATAGCTATAGGCCTGCAGTCTTTAAATCTTCTCTTTGCCTATACACTAATCACCTGCACGCATCCTTAGTAGTAGAGTAGAGTGCTGAGGCGGAGCCATGATCTTGTCTTTCTACTTTTCTTGTGAGTATGTCCTTACTTTGCGACACTACTCATAGTGTATGAGCGCAGCTTGCTTTCCTTCACAACCATATTTGCTATGTGAGTCCATCTCTATCGCATTTTCAAGGCAGTTGAGGCTTAGACTCATGACTCTCAATGGCTATATGACATTCAAGTGTTCCTACAGCCTTAATGTGAGCGTAGGAGGAATTTGTGAGCATTCTTTATGTGTATAAGGCTAACAGGGGGGGGAAACTCTCCATGGCACATTTAGGGCGTGAAGTACCCTTGACAGCACTGGCATAAAGCTCAGACGGAAGTTTGGTTTAACTCTACGAGTGTATGGATCCCACACGCATATGTACACAGGGCAACTCTATATGCGTGGTGGAAGCATACGCACAAACAGCTTTGGAGGGGAGAGTAATATAAAGTGGCAACAAAAGCATAGAGGACAAAAAGCCTATTGGATTATTTAGTCTCATGTGAAAACGATATAGTCGTAAAATTATTGGCAAGGCGGGCCTGCAAATTTATACATACATATACCTGTATGCACCCATCGTGGTCTTGAGCCTGGACAAATGGAAGATAGTGAAGATAAAGAATTAAAGTTTTGTACTTTACATATCATCACTTTGAGTTGATCCAGTTATATCCTTATGAGCGTTATCTGCTCGTGAAGATTCTGAAAACATGCATGCGCAACTGCCCCTGGTGCGGGTGAAATCGGGCAGATGAAGGATGGTGTAGACGAAGAATGAAAGTCCAATCGACCATTCAGTGTTACATGAACACCACATTCTCGTAGTTTTATTGGCATTATACACCTGCAAGCAGAGAACGGAGAAATAAGCAAAATAAATTAATTATAGCGGATAAATAGGAAACAGACCACGAGAAATCAAAAAAAACAAATTCGACAGCATTGTTGCGTCCGTTGCGTTGTGAACCAGTCCAGGAGCCCGCTCCCTCCCCAGTTCCAACTTCACTCCCCAATCTGGCGAGAGTCGAGATGTCCAGTATGTAATATGCACGACATCCCGCTCCCCAGCAGATGATTTCAATCACATTACTCAAATGCGCCTCCTGCCGCTCTTTACGGTGTAGCGGTGAAGCTAGAACGTACATGAGACGGGCCATACGGCGCGGCCGCGATGTTGTACGGGGATTTGTATGGGGGGGGGAGACCGCCGTAGCTGACGCAATTTTAGAGTCGCGGCTAAGCGTTTGGATCGGCTGGGCGTGGGGATCCCCCATCGGGAGCTTTTCCTATTGGGGATCGGCGGTTCGTGACTCTCTCGGCGTATGCGGTTCGAGTCAACGACGAGGTGAAGTCTAAAGTGTACGGCATACGGAGGGATTTTGGGTTTCTACGGATAGGAATTTAGGGCACTGAGAGGAAGTGAATGATCGATGAAGTGAGGACAAAGTCTGCGAACGAACACTCCCTACAGCGAACAGAACTGTTAGTGAAGTGGCTGGACGAAGATCGCGATGCACCAGGTCAGGAAGTAGATCACGGTTCAGAGCACAACAGCGACGTCCTGTGGATCGCAGCAATGGAGCGGATACGAAGTTTCTTTCGCCAACGAAAGACGTCATCGTCGGTATCCTCATCGACGGCCTACGAGCCTCTTGTAGGAGGATTCATCGGACCTGATGGAGAGACGATCGAGGCTGAAGACAGTGGAAGATCACTGTTTTCAAGGGTGGAATATTTGATATTCACACTTTTGGGAGTCGCTATGCTGTGGGCATGGTAAGAACGCCTTCGCGATGTCCCTTGTTATTCTTATCTATATATGAACAAGAGTCTGATCTTGGGTATGGTGGAACAGGAATATGTTCATGGCCGCAGCGCCGTACTTCCAAAAACGATTCGCAAGCTCACCAGGCATACTAGCACACTTCCAGTCTTCCATCCTCTCTGTCGCAACGGTGGCCAACCTAGGATCTATGCTTTTCCTCCAACACCTCCAAGCTCGTGCCTCTTATCCAAAGCGCATCGTCGTAGCTCTGCTTATCAATGCTGTGGTGTTCACACTTCTCGCGCTGTCGACAACATCCTTCCTTGGGGTCTCAGCTGGGGTATATTTTGCGTTTGTGCTGCTGATGGTGTTCTTCTCGAGTATTGGAACAGGGTTGATCCAAAATGGTACCTTTTCGTACCTCGGTGGCTTTGAACGATTCGAGTACACACAGGGTGTTATGTTTGGACAGGCAGTCGCGGGAGTGCTGCCATGTATCGTCCGTATGCTTGCTCTCTCCCATCTTTTCTTAGGAGAAAGTCTTATTGACATGGTGCATACAGAGATCATATCCGTCCTCTCTGCCCCTAAAATAGACGCTTCCAAACCCGCCTCTCCAAAGCAAGAATCCTCTAAATCAGCCTTCTACTACTTCCTCACTGCGACACTAGTCGCATCTGCCACTCTCGTGGCCTCCCTCCATCTATTTCGCCTCCACAATGCCCACATAGCGTCGGAACACTTACGCGCCGACCTCTCTGCGTCCATCACATCCCTCCGCTCAACCTCCTCCCAAGCACCACGAAAGACCTTCTCCATGTGGTACCTCCTGAAACGAACAAACTACTTCGCCACCTCCGTCTTCCTCTGCTTCGCTATAACAATGGTTTTCCCGGTTTTCACTCAAGCCATCCCCTCCGTCCACCCCGTTACTCCATCAACCCCTCGTCTCCTCCACCCTGCAACATTCATCCCGCTTGCCATCCTCATCTGGAACACGGGCGACCTCCTAGGCCGCTTACTTACCCTCCTCACCCCGACCCCACCACCACGCCTTCTTGCGTTCCTGGCAGTGGCAAGGGTTTTGTTTATCCCTGGGTACTACCTCTGTAACGTCGGCGGACGCGGAGCTGTCGTGAACAGCGATTTCTTCTATCTCGCAGTCATACAACTCGGATTCGGTATTAGCAACGGCTGGGTAGGAAGTTCGGGGATGGTTATGGGTGCGGCTGATTTAGGAGATGAAGAGGAAGAGGAGGAAGGGGAGAGGGAGGCAAGGGGTGGGTTTATGGGGTTGTGTCTAATTATTGGGTTGAGCGCCGGGAGTCTTGCTAGTTTTGGTGTGAGGGTATAGAGTCTCTCTGCTTGTGCCGGTACTCACCTTAGAGACACGGAGACTAGGCGGCGTTTGCGGTTCTCTGGTTTTATGCGGCATTAATGTTTTTGGGCATTTTATGCAGAGTCTTTTAGTTAGACTGGTAGGTTATATAGATGTCATATTAAGCTCAAGGCTTCTAATAATTCGCTTTATCTCGTAAAACTGGCTATATTGCTGCTATCCTAAGGTATATTTTGGCAGGAACCAGCTACCATCGTCGAACTCGATACCCAACACCCTTCGGTGGGCTCCGGGTCAGAAAGCCCCTCCCTAGAGCGATCTTATCGGAACGAGGGCTCACTCTTCATGTACATTTCCCCATCTACACACATAAGATGCAGAATGAACCCTACCACCTTCAGCTATAAATATGAGCCAGACCTTTACAAAGCACCGAATACTCCGGAAAACGCACAGGGTTTTGCCCCACTTGCCGGTCGTTGGCGTGGTCACACCGCATCGCTAACACTAAGCCTGCCGCGTCACATAGGTTAAAGTGCTGACAGATACGTCATAGGCCTTGCTTCGCTTTGGGGCAGGGTAGATAGTGGCAAAAGGTCACGCAATGACAGGAGGGGGCTTGTTTGGGCTTGTGGTTTTTGTTTTTGTGGGCGTGAGACCTGTTCGCGTATGATTGATATTGCGGAGGTGATTATGTGGAGGATATGCTTTATGTAGAAAGAGAAAGAGATGAACGCCGATATATGCATGAAGAAGGAAGGAGAGAGGGAAAGGAGACCGTGTAAATGCTTGAAAGGTAGAGGTATTGCTTTGGGAAGGAAGGAAGGAGACTTGTGTAAATGCTTGAAGAGACAGGACGAGGTTATGGAAGGACTCCGTTTAAATGCTAGAGATGAAGAGGGATGGTGCTGCGACAGGGCTTGCGGAGGAGACCTTGTAAATGCCGGAAAGATAAAAAAGGCGAGAGGGGTATTAAGGGACGCGACGAAGCGTTGCTAAATGCATCCATGCAAGAGAAGAGAGAATGCCAGAACCACTGATGAGGATATAAATGACAAACTCCACCCAATGCAAAAGGAACGTGAGAAGGGAGAAAGGAAAGACAGTCTATGCCCGCCCACCCTCCAGTTGCACAGAAACTCGATAGAAGCCGATATGTGAAGTAGATATACACCTGCAATGCAATTTGTAAATAGCTATCTCACAGCCTGCCCGCCCACACCTGCGGCCCAGGATAACTCAAACTCATGCCAACATCCTCTCTAACCTTCCTCGCCAACTCTTCTTCCACATCAAGTTCCTCGGCATCACTATCCAACTTCTCCTCCTCCTCGCCACTGTCCATAATCTTGGCCTCGTCTTCCTCATCCTCCAGCACAGTCCACAACTCCTCTCCGGGAGGCTGCCAGCTCCTGCTTCTCCTTCTCCTCCCTCTGCCTCTCACCTCGTCCCCACCACCAGCGGCGAGGAGTCCTGGGGGTCCAGCACTGAGCGTAACAGCCAACGGCCCTCTGCCTCTCTTGTGTCCGTCGGGGGAAGCCGGGCGTTGGTCTCTGACTACGACAGTGGCTGGACCACTGGGCTCCTTGCTCCTCAGATTCGCTAAGGTCAGATGGGGGTACGTTCGTTCGACGAAGCCCGCCCACCGCCTCAAGACTGCTCCGGGAGTTCGGCCGGCTTTCCGGATGGTGGACTCCTCGTCCTCTTCCTGATGTAGGCTTGTGCTGCTATTGCTTCTGCTCCTAAGCGAGAAGGGTGACCTCGACCGCGAGCGCGGCGGGGTGGTCGTGATCCCAGCGTCAGATTCCGGGTCGGTGTCGTAGTCGTAGTCAAGCGGTGGGGGCGGAGGGGACAGGTAGAACGCGAACGGGTTCTCGTCGACATCATTGGCGGGGTCGCCGGTAGGGTTGAATGTAGTAGAGCGACGCGGGGTGTAGTTCCCAGGCGGCCAAGAGTGCCGAGTGTGGATTGTGAAGGTCGGCATTATTATCGATACTTGATGTTTAAGGTTTAGTATATTGACCACGGTTCCGTAAATAATAAAAATCGTGGGTTTATTGGGAGGCCCGGCTTAACGCCGGTCAATCCAGTTGTCGAATTCCCTCGGGCTTTGTACTGTGAACCAAGCGGGTTGGGTTGTTGGAGTGGCGGCTGCAGCCGCAAAGTAGAAAGATAAAAAGGAAGGAGTAACAACCCTCGAGGTGGGCACACCACGGGTTCTTATACCGAACAAGGTCTGACGGTCTGGGCCCCGGAGAGACAGGGCAGTCACCGGAGAGCCTCACTTGTCTCTGCGTGTTTAACAATACGGCGCAGGGCTCCAGGATAAGGCAAACGGACGCGTTATGCGGGCGTCGCGTGTGTTTGGTTTGACTGAGAGCGAGTTGATGCGAACGGGCTGAGGTAGGGCCCTATGAATCATTCGTGTAGGTACGCCTGAGTGTGTGAGACCTGGGTGGTAGCCTGTGACGGGAGAGGCGCATCCACAGCCTGTCTGCTAGGCCTCGGAAAAAAGAGAGCGAAAAAGAAGTGAGGAGAACGGAATAGAAGAGGAAAGAAAACGAAGGAGGGTAGGACTGCCTTTCCTTCTGCGCCGTAAAGAAAGAAGAGGAGAAATCAGAAAGACGCAAGAACGGCGTAGTGCGTCCTTGATATATCATGTCCTCCACCACCACAAATGTATGTGGATGGATAACCGGACCACCATCTTCCGCCACACCAACAGCGAAATTCTAGAACCTCGATTTCAAAACAACTCTGCTTACTCTCCCCATGCCACCCAACGCGCAAGCCTAAAACGGCTTCAGAACGCATCCCATCCACCGGCTCTCGCGGAAAGACCAAGCCCCCCAATGACTGGGGCTGGTTGACGCGAGCACAGCGACGTAGGCCATACTCACCTCCATCTCAAATTGGGAATTTACCCCAATACCAAGACCCAGCGCAAGAAGAATGCACAATCCGTCTGATCTGAGATCGCATCCGCCGCACATCCGGACATGGGTACGTACTAGTTAGGTGCGGTGAACGCGGTGAGTGGCTCATGGTGGTGTGCCTGTTTTGGGGCTCGGTGTGGGCGAGGTTAGGCAGAGAGGACAACCTATGCAAGAGTCACAGGGCTGCAGGGTTGCGCAGGCGAGAGCTGTGCGTCTGCTCGGACACGGGGAGACACCGTGACTGTAAGCTATCCTCGAGGCTATGCCCGCTCTCCCTTGAGTAATTGATGTTCATGCTCGCAATTTCTGTGTGGCTCGAGGAACGGAAATCGGGATATTGTCTGATGGGTGTAATCATTTTCGATGCCTTGTCTCCCATTATTGCGTCCATGCTTGAGGCGAGTTGCCCGAACCCCCGTTGGTGGCCGCGCGTATGCATGTCTCTCGTGAACATTTCTTTGTCACGATGGGGGGTGTCATGTCGCACAGTATCTGGCATCCCAAGCCAGCTGTGCTCGGAGCATGTCTTTCTCTACGAACAAGCAAGAAAATTCGGACTTGACCGACCACCTGAGGCCTCCGCGCTAGAAGGGGATCGTGATGAAGGAACGAAAATAGTGGCTTACCTGAAAGAGGATGAAAAGTAAGCTCGCTTGCATGAATGCTTATCGATTGGCATTGAGCGTCAAGCTCTAGCCTGCTCCAACGCCATGGGGTAGACACGCATGGTAGGAATGTACACCACAGAAGCTTTAGTCAGGATCTCAAGATGATCGAAGAACCAACAAGGTCTGCCGACTCCAGGATCGCGGGGAAACACGTGCATGCAGGGTCGGCTATCATGTGCTTCTCGATTGGTCACTTGGAGAGCCTGAAGTCAACCCCACAACACCACCATCGGGGCAAGCTCCGTTTTATCCAACACCCACTCACTCACATGTTCAACGGCACCTAGGTATCGATGTCTCCGTATTACCCCCACACGAGTAGATTGGCCGCTTTTCTGACATCCCCCTCGTACTGATACTCGGAATGTACCCTTGCATCGTTGATATGCTCCTTGAGAGTGTCCGGAGTACCATCCTGTATCGGAATAAGGTGCAGAATATCCTCCATAGATGTTACAATCCCAACGAGTAATCTAATCCGGATGCACTGCCCCAAAACAGACTCTTCTCCTCTTCGAAATCCTCGTATTTATATCAAACCGGTCTGCATCGCTCACAAGGCCTTCGTTGCTTTTTGTCGAGCTCGATTCGGAGTCCCATCTGGGGACGCCGATACCCAAGCCTCCGCTGCAAGTGGCTACCTGAGCGGAGGTATTGAGGTGGTGCGATGCACATTCGGGTATCGTCCGCTCCCGATCGGGGGGTATTGAGATGCCATTCCAGCTGGGGTAGCTGCAACAATACATCAATATCCTTGTTAGGATCCTCTTCGAGAACAATATGCACACTTTGCTGAATCTGGGGAAGCAGACCGAACCGTGAAGTATTGAATCATCCGCATTCGGGCACATAAAATTCTTCAGATCCCAAGACCCCAGAATACTCCATCCCTCGTATCACCAATTTCGTGGCTTGAACTCGTGCAGAATCTGCCAGGATAATCTGCGAGAGATCGGTGATTCCCTTGGGAGAGATCGCAACCTTACTGCGTAGTTCCCCGATACAAGGGTTTTTGTTTGGAATTTTACTTGGCTGTCATTTCATTTACGTCATGAAGGTTAAGCCTTCGTTTCTTGCTTAGTTTACATGGTATTAGAATCCCTAGCCTCCGCTGTCTTAGGGAAATGGAAGGTAGCTAAAAACCGGCCGCGCAATCCATTTGCTGATGTGCCTCATAATCCTTACAATGCCTCGTTACCAAGCTGCTTTCTATTTCTTCGTGATGGGATGGAGGAGGTGTGCAATTTAGTCTCACCCGTCTCTCAAGTGCTAGTCAGATACCAACAAAAACCCTGCCGATAAAACCTCTCGAAGAGAAAGAGGAGGCCGAGATACGACTTCTACCGTGTCGTCTCCCCGTCACTATCACTCAAACTATCCCTTCTTCTCCCGCCTCCTCTCCGGAACCCACTCCTCGACGTCCCTCGAGGTGCAGAGACTTCGCTCCCACCCTGGCTGCTCCCACCCTGACTACTTCCCAGCAACCCCGGAATAGAGTGCTTATAGATCTTCGTTCCCAAATCCGACTCCATGATAGTCTCCATATCGTCACCGGTCATATAGCTCGCCTCAGAAATAGTATCAGGATGGTTGTGATGTCTCGAGTGAGAATGGCGCGATCGGTGGCTATGTCTGGGCGCAGATGGGCGGCGGACTGGCTCGTCGGAGTACTCAGTGCCAGAGATGGTGGTCGTCGCGTCATCCCCTTCAGTGAAGGAGTACGAGTTGCTGACCTGTCTGATACCACCCGAAGGAGTAGGTACGGATTTTCCGCCTCCGCCACGTAACCAGAACCCGCGTTTTGCGGGAGGCGCAGCACCAGCGACAGAGACAGAGGGCCCGACAGTTGTCTCAGAATGGGCGCTGCTGTCATAGTAAGATCCGTCAGGTTCACGATTGATACCTCCAACTTGGGCGGGCTTCTCGTGCCGGTAGTGGCGGACATCGTTGTCGTCTTGTGTGACTTCTGTGCGACCATCGTCTTCGGTGAAGCTACCAGCAATACTGTTTTGGCCTAGATCTGTTGTTTTGGTTGCGCCCGACAAGGTTGTGCCATTAGGGCCTTTCCGGCGAAGAACGGTGGACTTGTACTCCTCCCAGTCGCCTTCCTTGAATACGAACCCACCATTCTTAGCCCAGAGGAAGAACCAGACGGCCGAGATGACGATACCAGCGAAGAGGATGCCGAAGAGGGCTAGTACACCTTTGTTATTGATATGTGTGGGGTCAACTGCTGGGACACTGCGGTGCACGGGCTGGTTGCCACGGACAAAGACCTGGCTGCGCCCGAGAATGCCAATGTCGCGTGGGGAGATTGGAACGGCTAATGCATTCTTTGGTGGAGACCGGAGCTTGAGGAGATCGCCGGGAGCAGGATCAGGCTTGTAGAATCGACGTGGTCGTTCTTCGAGGCCTAGAGAGGCGAGGTACGCCGACAGGTTGTCTGATTGGGGTTCAGCTGCTGCATTTGGCATGGCAGAGCGATCCTGTATATTTGTAGAAGCGTCAGGGAGGACATCTCGGACTTTAGTGAAGGCAGTAGGGTAGACAACGCGAGGGACGTTGTGTGTTTGTGAGGTGGAAGAGAGGGATAGAGGTGCCATGATGGAGTATAGTAGAGGAGGTAGGAATTAGGAAGGAGGAAGGAGGTTTGCTCTTTCGAGCCGAGAATTTAAACTGATCTCCCTATACAAACTAGCTTAGAGCTTTCGTTCTCTTCGCAAGCCGGAATATAACCATTCGCAAACAAGCACACTTATGGACGTGATTGTGCGTTTCCAAATGGAAGGTCTTGAATCTTTTGTAAGGGGTAAGTGAGGGAATGTCAATGCAGAGAGTGGTTGCTTGTGTTATACTGCGGCAGAAAATGGCGGTGGTCGGTGTTTGCACAACTGCTGGTGGCTGGGAGCGAGACGAGAAGTGACGTTTTGTTTTGGCCGTGGGTTGGCCCGGCAACAACCCCGCCATGGAGATGCACACCACCGACTCACAAAATTGGGTATCTTTGTCACTCGATTCCTAGGTGAAACAACTACTTGTAGCGGTAAAAGAAATCCGTAAAAACGATGTGAGTCTCAGGAGTGCGCCCGGGCCAAGAAAAAAGAAATAAAAGGACAGAGACCTAGCAGGGACCTTTCTGGTCGTTACCGACCGACTACTAAATCCCCCTGCTTTGTAGATTGTGCATCTTTTAGTCTACGAGAATACAACAATCCGGCCAAGCCATCGGGTCGAAGCACAGACTGAATTAACTCAGTTATAAGCACCCTCTACTGTCTGCACCACTCTCTTTGCAGCCTCCATCATCCCATCCCATCCCATCCCATGACTGATCATCTCCAAAAACACCAAAACGCACCCATCACTGTAGTACAAACACAGAATATAAGGCTAACGTCTCTCACGAACCAAAAATTCGCCACCTTTTCTCCCTAGGATTTACAGTGTAGCACAACATCTCAACACCCTAACAGTGTTCCACGGCATCACCCATCCCTACCCGTGACATCAGACTACATACCCAACCTAGATAGTGGAACCCTAGGTGCTCGACCGCGTGGCAAGGCTGCACCCGCTATGCCCCGAGATCGCACAGAAGAGGATTTGAAGTGTCGAGTCTGGATCTGGATTGCTTATATGTGTGGCTGAAGAGGATGTTGTACAGCGTGTGCCAATCAGTTTCCGAACGTATCGTGGACGGAGACCCACAAAAATGTCAACCCTACGATCGACCCACCCATATTAAAAAATAGATTTGTATTAACAACGCTCTGCTCTTCATCCCGATAGTATTTACGAGTGTTTTCAATGAGAATTGCTGATGTTGTGGGGATTTCAAGTTGTATTCGGATTCGCCGATGCGTTCGGAAACTTATTGACACCCGCTGTACTTAGGGTGGGGGTAAGTCTCTGCCTAGCAATGCGCAAGCGAGTGTGTGGTTGCCGAGCAGAGACTTTCTTCTACCCCCCAAGTACAGCAGCAGCGAGAGTTCGCGGTTGCGGGTTCTATGGCAAACTGAAACAGTAGAGTGGAACGGGGGGAAAAGACCGGGGTAGAGGCGAAGAGAACTGCGTGGGGATATAAATCACGGGGACTACTATAGCGAAAGATACGGGACATTCCCTATCTCAAGATTTCATACGACTCTTCTTCGTCATTCTTTGCGTTTTCGCGGTTTCCTAACCTAACCTAACGACCAATGTCCATCAGTCAATACCAATTCCAATTTCAGTCAATTTTGGGTTCTCTAACCCTGGACATCTGGAAGGTGCATAAGGCACAGAGAGGGAGAGAGACACATTATTGCCCTAACCCCGATTAACCAATCACCCTCCCGGAACCCCGTCTGGAGAGGAGCCCGTTGTAAAATTACACACGCCACGCTTGCTTGAACTTTCGGAAGGGGCTAAAAACACCTGGAAAAAGAAACATGGGGTAATAAAAGCGCTTTGGGATGGTATCTTACTCGAAAACGTGAGGAAAACTCCGCGCTAGGCGCTAGGGGTTTGCATTGAAGTGCAGTGCCGAATGGCGAAGAAAAAGAATAAAAGTGTACAGACGGTAGGGAGGTGGGTGTCCAATCAGTGTACAAGAGAGAACGGAAGAAGATAGGAGGGAACTCCAAGGTGGAGACAGTGCGGAGTTGATATTGTAAGGATGTTCTAACAGTCTATCTGGAGTAAGGGTAATATTCCTCCCCGTAATAGATACGCAAACCACCCAGACAAAAGCCAACTATGAACCACACCGTCAGCAGTGAGCGAGAGTCGTGTACTTACTCATCTCATTCCGGAGACCGACCATACCCAGAATCGCTCGAAGAACAGTAGAACCAAAAACCGGGGTAGCTACGACATAGCTCCAGATAATGCTGTCAAGGAGATTCGTGACCGAACAAATCATACAAAACCCACCTCATCGTTGCAAATAGCAGCCAGACATGTTAAGGGAAAACTCCTTTTGGGGTAAACTTTTCTGATTTAGAAAGCCGCCCGAAGAGGGATTATTAAAACTTAAAAAGGAATACGCTGGTAATATTGAGCCAGAAGAGGAGAAAGTAAGTTGAGAAGAGGAATATCTGTGCTTTCGGTCCCTTCAATCCCGATTGTATACGGATCTGCTCGACCGTCGACTGCGGTTCACAGGTTGCGTGTCTCTATGGTTTCTGCCATCTTCAATTTCTCGACGGGCGTGATCAGTGCGATGATCAGTGCGTGCGTATTCTATCTGAGCATACTGTCGCTCTACGTATCGGCGCGATCCAATCGATAACTGATATGGTTCGCCTTCCTCACCCGGCTTCAGCGAGATAAAGTGGCCCGCAGCGAGGGCCCTGCCAGTGAATTCGACCGTCACCGGGAGCCTTGCGGGGCAATGCATCGTGAGGTTGTCATTTTCGGAGTTTGGAACGGTGAGAGCCATGCCCGACCCTGTCCTGTTTTCGCTGCCTTCGTGGCTGCTGTGACTTTCCCTGCTTTGCGAACCAGAGTCACTTCCTAGAGCTCGTTGACCCCGTGCGGCACGGAGAGCTTCCATGGTTAGGGGTGTTCGAGTAGCAATCGCACCTTGATATGCCTGCTCACGCTCACGTTCTTGTTCTCGCACCCGCTCGTGGTCGTGAAAGCTGGCTTTACGACGCTCCGAGCTGCTATTACTCTCTACGGAAACCTTCGTGGAGTTTGAGTGCGAGGATTTCGTCCTTAAGCTTCCAGTGACGCCAGGCCTCTTGGGATGCGATTGTGTCTGAGGGCCGGGAGTCATAGTTCTCCTTGACGAAGGCATGGCCGTCGCTCCACCATCCGATGGCGGTGGTACCGACATTGTTCTCGAAATGTCAAATCCGGAGTTCGGGCTAGAAGAGTACCGTGTGCTCGGTCGGGAGGAATGTGAAGGCATGGGTGGTGGTGGCATCGAATCGTGATGAGGCGCCTCTCGTAGGATTTTCGCGGCGCTCGCTGGTATTGGCACTCCCAGGCTCGCTCTGCGATTCACTGCTGGAGGTGCTGGGGGCTGGAAGGGATAGTCGACGATAGGTCTTGTCTGGCCACGCACGGAAAACTGCTGTCCTTCCGACCAACCGTCGTATCGTTGGTTCTGGGGGTGGGTGTAGTTGGGTAGAGGAGGTGGGCCAAATGGCGAATTCATCTGCGGTGGGACTGTCGTCGCCGGGCTCGGAGGAGGGTACGATGAAGGCACAAACTGCGGATAATTTGCCAGCGCTGGAGGCGGACCTTGATGGTAGTTCGGGGGAGGAGGAGGAAAGTATCCTTGCTGTTGCATATAAGCAGGCCCATTCATTGAGCTTTGACCATGATAACTAGTGGGTCTTGACGGGCGGAATGAATGAGAAGTAGATGCGCGAGGCACGCTGGGACGAGCAGCAGTTTGAACAACAGGTTGGGGTGGAGGATCTTGCGGAAAGCTTCCCGGCATTTGGTAGCTTCGCGATACTGTCGGTGACGGGGGAGGCTTGAATTGCTGGGTCTCAGCGTTGAAAGGGTAATAATTTGTATCCCATTGGGACTCTAGCGGACCTGGCGTTGGCGGCGCTCGTCCGGTGCAGAGTTTACAATCACAATCTTCGTGTGGAGCGGCTTTGCGTGATGTACGTGGTGCGGGTGAATTCGTCCTAGACGGGCCTTTCGACGATGATCGATGGGTTGAATGGCTTCGGGACGGTGGAAGAGTCGGTCGTCGCTTTGGAGGCGCTGGATTGACCGTCGGTATCGGAGGAGACGCATTTAACGGGGTGTTGTTCGCAGAGTCGGATGAAGTAGCAGTGGCTGCGTGCGACGAGTATCCGGAGTCTGAAAACCCATCCTGCTCCGCAGGTGCAGTGCGGGACAGAGCTGATGGTCTCCGTGTTTGCTTCGTGCTGGCCACCCGTCGAGTATTGGGAAGGCACCCACCAACTTCAGAGTTGTAGTCTTCGACCGACGCGACCTGGGGTCGTAGAGGGAATGTCATGTTGGTTGAGCAGACTGTTTGTGTCCCGCCGGGGGAGAGTCTGGGGGTACTGGGCTTAAAGTGACGCCGCGACCGATAACCGAAATCGATAGCGATAAGCCCAAATTGTCGCTTCGCTCAATGGAAACGAGGTAATATGAAGTCGCTGTTCATATATGTACTGGCGCCATCGAGGGCCGATGAAATATGGAGGGAGTCGCGATGAAAACGATTCCCGCGACAGTAGAGAGTGACCGACTGAGTGGTGGGAGGGACCGACAGCAGAGGGTTGATTATGAATTGACGAAGGGACCGTGCATGGATTTATTAAATAGGCTCCTAGACGGACAGACTGACTTTGCTCGCTCTCGTTGGTGAAGAGAGGGCAACCAACCACGGCAGCAAATCACGCGGTTAACCAATGAAGCAAGACACCTAATCCGGGGGATCGTCGACGAATGTCCGAGAATATTCCCAAGCCAGAGAGAGAGGCAAGCCCACCACCAGCGACGCGCTCTCTCGCTCTCGCGTTCACCTTCGTTCTCTCGCGCTTTATCTGCTTTGTTCTTGCCTCTGCAGTCACTGCAAGTAGATGCGACTTCTCTACCTCGCACGGCTGCAGGACTTTTATTTTTTTGTCTCTCTCGACCCGCACACAGGCTCAAACCAGAAGACAGAATCAGACCCGACCAGCCTGGACAGACAGACACCAACCTCCGTGTTGAGGACGGCGGCGTGCTTATGAGTGCCGAATGTTAGGTCGGGCGTATAGGGTCTGGTGTTTCTTGCGCACCCTCTCGACGTGGCGATTGATTAGTCCCAAGTCGCGCAACCGCCGCAGCACGGCCACCTGTAGCCAGCGAACGCAGCACTGCACGCAGCAACAAGAACGGGCAAGAATGGCTGAATGAGTCGGACAGCCTCCACCCGAGTTTCATGTATGTACTGTACAGACAGTACAGAACACTACTAGTCCCGACAGGCGTCATCACCTGCTCCCAGCGGCGGTATCTGGGTGGTCGACTACGCTTCCACTGCCCGCTGCCTAGATAGACACAATTACATACTTCGCACATCGCGGCGCGAGAGAGACCCTTAACCAGATGCATTGACGCACGCAACTGCAGGGTAGCCGCAGGCCAGGCCAAAATCCTGCACCTCACGGACGAAGCAAAAAAAGTCCCCAAACTAAGCTAGGTGGATGAAAACCAATTCTGACTTGGAGGGGTAAAACCTTCTGTCTGTATGTGGGGAACGGGGTGGATTCGGGATCTGCAAACATAGATGTGTATACTGCCCAGCGAGCCAGATACGAAGAAAATATCACCGGCTGTCGGGAGAGGGAGGCGACTTGTGGGCAGCGTCAACAGGCGTGTTAGGTCTGTCAACAACACACGAATAGGAAGCGGGTAATAGACAACCTACGGATCAGCATCATCGGTCCTTTCCCTAGGCGGCACTCTATATGCCGGACGCACATCGGATTCGCAGCGGTCGGGGGGCCTCACTGTCTCATGCATTCGATTGTGTTGCAACATCTCCCCCACACGGAGCGTACGAAGCCGCCCCCAACTTCTTTCGTGATGGTGAATCGCGGGCTTTCCGCTTTGAGTTTGGAGGCAAGAAGGCAAACACGACCAGACAGCCAGTCACATCGGGCTTGACGAAGGTTGTTCGGTGCAGTCGGGAGAAGCCGCCCTTGCCCTAGTGGGTTTAGCGAGTCTACCCGACGGACACCTCATTCCTCACCGCCTCTTTCTCTCCGCGCTGTCAATCGTAGTGGTGTGCTGGCAAGCGAGTTAAATCTGCCAATGACCAGAGGTGCCGCCAATGAAACTGCCATCGCGACTCCACCTGTGCCGCTTGGAGACGGGTAACATGTTACTATTTACAATACCGCTTCTTCAAATCTCGTACCTTGCAGAGCCGTGGAGCCTCGCTTTCTCTTCCACGAGCTTCCCAAGCCCCAGACGGGATGCCGCCCATTGTTGATTGTGACTGCTTGCAAAAAGGCACCGTTCATTTGATTTACCGATCCGGGTCTAGGGCAGGGTTGGGGCGGACCGACATGCATTAGTGTCTTTGCCACAAGCCACGTCAGAATGCTCGACAGACAGAACCTTATGTAACGCCCTCGCAATCACTCTCGAATAAAGTAATTCCGGCACCAGAATTTATTTTGCCATAGTAATCGGAGGTTACACGCACACATGGTTCAAATGTAAATTAACTTAGACAGCCGGGAACTTTACCGCATTAGACGTGTATCAGGTTCTGTCTGGCTACGTGTGGTAATTGTGAGGCGGATTGCTTGCACGAATAACAGAAGTGTTGGTGCAACAGCTGCCTCTTCTGTATGGCTCTCTGGCTCAAAAGAGCTGACGTTTTCACTTTTCCTGAGTGAGAATGAGGCCAATAAGAAGCAGGGGAGTCAAGTAATGCAAAAGCATGGGGGATTTGAAATCCAAGATACTTGTGGCTTCTGCGAGCCAGTCTGCGAACGACTGCATCCTCAGACAATCTTAGAATCTGCTTGATCTGACCGCTCCCACTAGCCCGATAAGATAAATGTTGCATCCCTCTTAGCTACAGATGACTTCAAAGCAGCCTCTAAGGCTCTCTCATCGACGCGGTAAGATCGGTTCTGGGGTAAAGTCTCAAGTCGTCTTGTGACCGCTGAACAAGCCGTTCGACATGAGGCTGCATAATGAACACTATCGAGGCGATGAGTGGATGAGATGAGAAAGGGCCCAAGTGTCAACCCGTGTGAAATCTTTCCAAAATGCATAGAAACCGAATCTAACCGGCGCCCCGTAACATATAACTTTTGACTGCCAGCACAGCCTAGCAAGCCTTAGAATCTCGCTCCACGTGCTCACATGCTAAGGCAGACGAAGTATGTCAGCCGAAAGCCCAGGATAAGGAAAAAGGAACATGCAAATGACCGGAAGAACCTACCGCTCAACAGGAGACAGACCTAGCAAGACCATTCCATTGTGTAGCACCTGTCTCGCACTCTCGTACAGTGCCATACGAGCCCTTGCGAGCTCCGGCTCTGAGCCCACCACCTTCAACACATCGTAGCTTGAACTGAGTAAATGCGTCATCTTGAACAGATATCCAAGTATTGTGACCGGCTCCAAGGTCTTCAGAGTATTCTGCACGACATCCGGGTATTGTGCGAGCACTCTAACCAAATTTACCGCATGTTTCTCCGTAAGGAGGGTGAGATCGGCAGCCTCTAACTCGGACCTGGGGATATTTGCTTTGCGGGTTATAGAGCAAAGTCGAGCATGCGCATACTGGAGATATGGGCCAGTGTCGCCTTCAAAGGACGTCATCCGGTCCATGTTGAAGTCATAATTGTTTACCCTGTCCGTCCTGTTAGCGTCTTCATTCCAAAGTGGTAGCCATCACTACATGGACAGTGAAACTTGAAGATCCAGCCTCACCTCTTGCTGCTCATGTCTTGAACCATAACACTTGATATTCCAAGAATATCCGCAACACTCTCCGGTTCCGCGACCTGTGCGTATTTCGTTTCGTTTGCTTTCATTACCTCGTGCATCTTTTCGCCGACATCTCTCAAAATATCGTCCAGAAATTTGACTGTGCCCTTCCTAGTACTCATCCCTAAAACCATTCCAAAGTTGATGTGCTGGCATTTCTCGGCGACATCTTTTCTTCCCATGATTTCAAGAATCTTAAACAGTTGAGCTAAATGAAGATCTTGCTGCGATGCCACCACGTATATCATCTTGTCAAATTGGTACTTCCCGAACCTCCCTATGGCCTCGCTGATGTCCCTCGTTAGATACAATGTCGTCCCGTCCTTCTTCTGCACGATAGCCTTCCCCAGCTTCTTTGAATACCTTGTTAAATCCACGATGACCGCTCCCTCGGACTCTTCCGATACGCCTGATTCCCTCAGTGTCTTTGCCGCAGCTTGCATGCTCTCTGCGCTGACTTGAGACTCTCCTGAATAGTGGTCAAAGCGGATATTCAGCCTCGCATACGTTTGCTTGTATCTCTCGATGCTGAGGGCCCTGAACCTCTCCCAAACGGCCAATGCCTCTTTATCTCCATTCTCCATGCGCTTGAAATATTGCCTAGCTTGACCAGTCAAACTCCTCTCTTCCAGTTCCGTGACATCCTCACTCCTCAACCTTTTTTCCTTAATTTCCGTTTCCTCTGGCTCGGCTCGGCGATTGATCTCGACATAGATGTCATACAAATGGCCGATAGGATCCCTTTTCAATTTATCTTCATCTCCGAACATTTTGAATGCAATAGCCAGGAGGCCAAACTGTCGCCCCCAGTCACCAAGGTAATTGATGCGAGTAACATCCCAACCTGCGCCTTCATAAAGGTTGGCTAGAAATCCCCCTATTATGGTACTTCTTAGGTGGCCTGCATGGAAAGGCTTTGCAATATTTGGTGAAGAAAATTCCACTATTATTCTCTTCTTTCCTCTAGACGGGTCTGATGGATCCTTTAGCCCATTTTTCGGATTTAGTCCGTACGCAGACCTCGTTCTCAGGATGAGCGGGACTATTAATTTCGGCATGAGTGTGGGCGAAAAGAAGAATTGTAAGAAACTACCAGATGTTGTCGGTTTGCTAAAGAGAGGCGACTCAGGGAACTAAGTGAAACAACAGTCATCAGTATCAAATAATCAAAGTGGTCATGACATGAGCCACAACTCCATGGAAAAATTAGATATCGGTTGCCTACCTTTTCTGCCCATTCAGCAGCCAGTTGATCCGGTTTCTTGCCCTTGACCCTCAATGCTGGAACAGCCAACATGAGGTCTCCTTTGTCAAGAGTTGTTGTCCATGCGAGAGCGGGGTATACAATCTTAGCATCCACACCGGTGACTCCAACGAGCATGTCGGTGAGATAGCATCTGAATATGTCTACTGGATTGAACTGTGGATTCGATTCTGGGAAGTGAGGGAGCGGTGCGGAAATGCCCAAAGAAAGTAGATCCAATGGGACTTGATTCAAAGAAAGATCATTAAGTGCTTGCGCTTGTACATTGATGACTTCTTTGACCTCCATACTGATTGAAGTTTGCGCGAAAGTTCTCTTGAGCTGAAAATATGTGTTGTTGGAAACGGCCGGTGAGATATATCTTTTGTACGATAGTTGTGGATGGTTAAAGTGAGTCAGAAGTGAGCAGTGTTGATAACTGCGAATCGGGCCAACACTGGTTGTTCTGTGCAGAATCCGCGCCGAGTTCCTTAAATTGAAGGAGCGCATGCACCTCCACGGGGAATTTAGTAGGAGGTACGTGGCTTAAGTAGCGAGCCAAAATATCGATCGGAGGTTAAGATGTAAATCACGAAGGTTTGTTTTGGTGAAGTCCAGAACGAGCCAAGTCAGGCCTCAATTGTACTGCGTAGCCAGTACAACCTGTCACGACTTCCTTTGGTGGAAAACAGTTTAAGGTCGTCACTGACAGTTGTAAAATGTCCCATTATATAACAATTCTCACGACGTCTGCAAGGGCTTCCAGGACTATCTACCATTACAGCTGTGTTCGTGGCAAATATAAGAGCTGGGAGAACTCAATGAACCACTGCGCTTTGTCAACCCAGCTTCGGCCATCTCACATGTCAATTACAGACCATGCACAAATATTCTCGACCGCAAGCAAGTATTCCGTGTATAATGTCCCTATTGATTCTACTACAGAAAGGAAAATTGTGCCCCATTAATATATCTTGCTCCTCACAACTTTAATTTTTAAGGTTACTGCTTTCGTACCACAGATCCTTAACTCTAGAGACCCCGCTAAATCGCTCACGCCTCAACAATGAGGTTGCTACACGGGAACAGGCTGGCTCAAAATTCGACTCTACCGCAGCTCATTGCGGCGGTGGGGGAGTTCGTTGTGGAGATGCTGGTGGAGATGATGGAGGGGACGGCACCGCAATACCTCGTCTTTGAAGCGATTCGAGAAATGCTCGCTCATTGTCGCCTATGTAGCATCAGCAACTGCTAGTCCATCCAGATCGTGGACGAAGATACATACTCAATTCAGCGCTGTGTGAGTTATCATCAACCCGAATTATGCGACTGTGGACATCGTGCAGTGTCAAGCCACCTTCCGGAACAGATGCCACCACTGCACCACCTCCCTCCATCCTCATCAGAGATACTCGAATCCTAAAATTCCCAATCTCGTTGAGCACCAGGCCAGGAAAGGTCATATAACTGCCAGCTATATTCTCTAAGTCTGGTTCCACATTTGCCGTGGCAGCGGACTCTCGTTCGGCTTGCGAGCTGTCGTCATCATCTTCTAGCGGATGGGCGGAATCAACTAAATTGCCCGTCAAAATATGGCTCCCGGATGGCGGAGCACGTTCTTGGTTATCTTCGTCTATGACAGAAGCAATTGCCCAAATTCGAGAAAGGTCCTCCTGAGCTGTTATCTCTTCGCCTGTTCGAGAACCTCGAATTTGCAGGCGGACTGTGATCGGAGGGTATAGCCGTATTCCCTGGCGAGCTGACGCCGGTGGCTGAACGATGATGTCCAGCTCGTATCTAGGTGGTGGACTTTCTGATCGTTCGTCATCTGCGTTCGTCACCGGCAGATTGTCGCTAGTAGCTTCTGCTTGGGGATCCCCATTGATTTGCGGCATGGCTGACTCGCCCTCTGAGGTGATATCCTCTGTCTCTCTCCGTCTTCTACCTCGCTGTCTTTGGTGTTGTCGACGCTGTTCTGCTTCAGCCGCTCTTGAGCCCAGCTCAGTCTGTTCTTCCGAAGGCCCGCTTTGTGAAGATGGTTCCATAGTCACCGCAGTTGATGCAGCTTGGTCAATCATTACAGATTGACCTAGAAGGCGCTCAGAGCGCCGGAGGGGGACATCTGGCGATCTTGATGCTGTTATTGAAGCTTGACGTCGTCCTCTCCCCCGAGATGAGACCCTCGGCGGACTGCTTTGGCTTTGGCCCAATGTCCCTCGCCGTCCTCTGCCCCTGGGCATCTGGCAAGCACTGACCTCCCTGTCTTTGATGTTAGTGTCGGACGTAGTCTTACTGCAAAGTTAACGAAAATCTAGACATTTCTCGAGCGCCCAGAGGACTTTGAGCCTGCTGAAGTACAAGCAACGAATAGCCATGACACGAAAAGAAGATGACAGCCGGAAAGCGAAGCGTCACGCCCGCCGACGGCTATACTGGTTTCAACATTGCAGCAATGCGATCCGTATCTGACTCTTGTAGGAGGATGGAGCTTTGTCCAGCTCTTGCTGAGACGACAGGACAGTCTGATAGCGGAGAGAGCGATTTTCTAAAGGAGACAGTGCATTAGGGCGGCTTGGCCGCTAGCCCGTGTCATCTCAGGGAACATGTCGTCCTGTCGTGTGCCCAGTGCCGGCTCACTGCTGGCACTGACCGCCATTGACGACCTGCCTGTTCTGGCGCCTGCGCATGGGATCATGCATTATCGGACGTCGGCGAGGGTACGGTCTGGGTACGTCCCACGCGGCAGGTTCGCCGAATCAGGACATCAGGCACAGCCAAACACCCCGGCCGTTGGACCCGCCCAAGAAACGGCCCCCAGAACTTGGCTTTCTCGCTCGGTAAAGCCCGCCCCACCCACCTCAAGCAATCCGCCGGGACACATGACCCAGCGGATATGCCGTACCGAGTGAAATGAATACGGAGTTCTAGTGATGCGGGCGAGCAGCGCTATCTGAGGGAAAAGTAATATCGTCACAGCATTGCAGGATGAGTGAGTTGCTCGGAGCAAAGCGCAAAAGAGCAATGTCAACAGAGAGCACGCACTTGAAAAAATAAATAGACTTCTCTCACCGGGAAATAAATCGGGCGCCAGAAATCTGGGGGTCTCCTTTCTAGTTCCGGACCAGATTCCGATCAATGCTGTCGTCTGAAGTCTGCTGTCGATTTTGCTTTTTGCGCCCGTCGGAGGGGTCTGCTCATCTCTTGATCTCGGTCTGGGGCTTTTGGAGGGGTTCGGAAGCGCCGTTAGGGCCTCGGCCAGTGCTCGGCCTGTCGAAGAGGGTCGGGTACCTTGGGTCAGTTAGAGGATCCTGTCTGGGACTTTATGCACTCCGCAAAAGTGGGCGTCTGGTCAGAACGACATACAAGGAGGATCCATCGAGATGATATATCCTACCTAGTAGACTAGGGATCTTTCAGTACTCTTAAATGTGTCTCTGTATCAGGTACTCATTCAGCGAAAGGAATGTCTCGCTAGTACGCGAGGCATGGGACGAAACAAACGTACCGGGTCCGGCAAATATGAATTAACCTCACATTGCGTCTGCGAGGCACGCATATTCCGTAGCCGTAAGCTCGGCACTCGCTAGGTCAAGTCGAGTTGATCGAGTCAACCCAGGAAATTGTTCAGGACTGATTTCACGAGAATCTGGGAGAATCGGCGTCCTCTCTGTCCCTTTTCTACTCGACAGTGGCCCTGAGACCTGGCCCCAGGGTCCTCCGTCCATTCTATCAGATATGATGCAGGCAGATTATTTTATCAGATTATTTTACCAGACGGCTTTGCTTTTTTGGAGTCAACTCTCCCCATCCGAACATTCAACCCAGACAATCGCCAGATAGACCAGTCTCTGATCCATGGCATTGCTTGGGTGTTGCTCTTAGCGTAGCGGTAGCATACAGGGATGTCTTGCGTGGGCTGTGATCCATCTTTATTATTCCCTTTTACGGTATATCACCGACGATGATCTGCGTGGGACACGCCTTACTGAATCGCGGATAGTGCCGCGTACACTCGGAGCGCGCGGCGTGATGTTTTTTTCATTAAGCTATCACTAAGCTATGCTATGTTCCTAGTGTGAAGTCGGACGCTCGCCTTACGAGCAACAAGTGTGCATTAGCATTAAACAAACGCTGCGGTCACAACCCGGGATGCAGGCGTCTCTCGCTTCCCTACTGGAGCGCCACTGGCATGGGTCAGGCTATACCACGCTGCATCTGCAGCGGTCCTCATTCGATCTGCGACATGTCCGCCGCTGAACAGTACCCTAATGGCCATCGCCTCCCAGCATCGGCCTGAGGCGAGCCGAAAAGGGACTGCATGTTCCATAACCCTGGTCCTCGAACCGCCCGACCCTCTGGCTGTCGGCGCTGCCCGTTCCGGCATTTCCTAGAGTAGGCCTGCTTGACGACACCCACTCGCACGAAAAGTACTGAGCGTGCAGCTCTACAGTGGACATGGGACGAGGGGCCAAGGACAAGCCACCGATGGAAGTCGTCTGCATTGAGGAAATTCTCCTGTCACTCGTTCCAGCCACAATCGCTGCCAGAACCCGTCAGCTTTTGCTTACTACCACCAGATTCTATACAGACACAGTCTTACAATCTTGATTTCGCTGTCGCTTGTCCTTGAAAGTTGCTTTGTGGACTCGCCCAGAACGGAGACACGCCCTGGAAGACCTCACCGCTAGACCGTAGAACGGTGTACGTCACACTGAAACTTTCCCCCTAGCTCTAGGTTACGATACCCATGGACTCGGGACTTCCGATGTGATTGATCTAAATTTGACAACGGAATTTTCTTCAGGTGCTCACGGACATGGACAAGCTACTGAAGATCCTGCTTTCTTCCACTCCACCTTCTGGACGTATTAATATCGTCTCTGAAGAGGCACCCGTGTTAATACCCAGATATCCAACACCAGCCGCCACAGGCACACTTGTCAGCCTCGTTGTGTAACCCGAACGACCAGCATAACTTACCCGTGCATATGTACGTGCGAACCGGGGTAGGTCTTGCCGAAACAGATACACGATCTGTGGGTTGTTTAGTAACGTATTACAAAATCCATTTATCTCTATAGAATTAGAACGCAGAAACGGTCAACTTCGGATGGACGGATATCCGAAGCGAATTCTCAAGCCGTCCTCAAGCCGTCCGCAGGATTTCTATTCACCTACCCGCATAAGTATCAGATTAATTCCAAAATACATGCAACGCGGCTTCGCACCGTACAGCATACAAATATATTGCTTAGTCTTCCTCGTTATCACACAAGATTTAAAGCTTTGTCCAGGATCCTGATCCAACTCGCTTTCGCGAACTTCGTCAAGCTTCCTTTTTTCTCACCACGGTCTCGGAGCAACCCTGCGCAGACGACGTACTGGTATATCCACCCCATAACCCGTCAAGGGGAGCTTCCAACTTATTCTGGGTTGGCTCCTAATTGGATTCGATGATCTTCGGACAAACTCAGTGGATCAGCCATCTCGGATGTGGTGCTAATGAACGGCGGAACCTGCATATGTGGCTGTTAGGACTGATAGACGGGCGCAGGGCGATGCTGGTCAATGCAATACGATTTTTCGCCACTCGGTTGTTCTGACCTCTACTAACAACCCTGCCTCGGCGTTGTCCGAACTGAAAGGTTCATTTCACGTACAGCAAGAAACAACTGATTCTGGTGATGACGATCATGCAACACCATAAGACGGCTTTCACACCACCTAATAGATATCAATCCTACAAGAGAGCGGGGTTTTTATGGCCGTAAATTGCTTTTTGTGGCGGTTTTGGGTCATATTGTCTCTTCAGTAGATTTTCTCTCTCACTCTTCAAAAGCAATGAAATCCTTCGGTGGAAAGTAATGATATTAAAGTCTGATAAGGGAGGACACTTCTTGTATTCGGCCCGACGTGCGTTGCGTAGTACTTGGGGGGTAGAAGAAAGTCTCTGCCCAGCAACCACACATTCGCTTGCGCGTTGCTAGGCAGAGACTTACCCCTACACTCTAAGTACATACCCGATTCCAGATCCTAGAGAACAAGGATACTTCCATGCTAAATTCGATTGCAAATATCGATTCGCTGATCAGCGCGTTGACCCAAAACAGAACGTCAGTACTAATCCAAACTATCGGATCGCATGTTTTGGAATTCGAGGTGGATAGCCTTAGCTTTCGGAACCAGAGGGGAGCGTTTGTAGATGTGGCTTTATTCGTCGATGGAAAGCCTCCTTTGCGAGAACAAAACAAATTCGATTCTGATGGTTTGTTTACAAATTTGTGACCGAAATTTGGACAGCTTTGACGTCATTGTCGAAGGAACGACACTCGGTCCCGCCTGCTTCTTGCCTTGGCACTGAGTTTACTCAGCTGAATCAAGTTGCTCTTGCATGTCCAACTCTTGGTGAAGCCTCTAAGGAGCATTCACGAACCTCGAGCTTTGGGGCAATGCATTTGTTGTCCCGGGTTGAGTTGTTGCCACAGGTGGATACGTGCACTGAAGGACTAGGGGAGCTGCATATCGCATATGTTATAAGGTCTAAAACAACCGCTGCGCAGTAGGCCGGGTTCTATGTTGTAAGACCTGATGCCAGGTCCTCGTCCGGAATTCTAGCATCTCAAGATACCTTGCAGGTATTACAGCACAAGAGTTTTATTAGCTGCAGAATCATGTTAAATTTCACACGGTTATGTTCTAGGGAGGATTCTAACCTGTTATCGACGGGTCATAGCCTATCAATGCCGTCTTGTAGCTGTCAAATCCTCTATGATGCTAAGAAAATTGGTAGCGGGATGTGCTTATCAAATATGTATTGACTACACACTTCTTTACTCTTGACAACCCTTAGCATGCATACTTTCCGTAACTGCTTTTGCATAGGTTTAATTGTTATCTGGGGTTGCGGATGTATAGTTGAAACTGGGTGAGCTTAAGAGCGAGGCAAAACGACCCAAAGGTGACATGTGTCAAGCTTAGAAAAGACTTTTCAGACCCTACTACAGTTCGTGGACATAGTTATATACTCTAAATAGTAACGTGTTGTTTAGTGATCTATTTAATTTTTATCGACCGAGTCCGAACTAGGGCTTGAAAACAAAAGAGCTATCCGCCGTAAGGCTGTGTGCATGTGGCCAATGAACCGTCGTTTCGCCAAGCCTGCGTTTGATTCAGCCAGCGCAAACGATCACAAACCTGCCGCCTCACCATGTTTGCCATCCACTGGTAGTTACCAACACGCAGGGGTGCAGATATGGCGGGAGTAGACTTGGAGAAGGAATTGACTTGCTCGGTAAGTTGAAGTTCCATTACAGTCTAGGAAGACAAAGTTCGGCCTGCGCACATGTCGTAAAATGCTAGCCGCCTGTACGCTACTATACTAGCCCACAGCCTCAGAACGACCTGTGTCACTGCTTCGAAGCGATCTGAGATAATCCAAATCTTCACGGTACTAACTTCTCTAGATATGCACCGAAGTCCTTTATCAGCCCTTGACGCTGCTTGATTGCCTGCATACCTTCTGTGGCTCCTGCCTGAAAGAATGGTTTTCCTGGCAAGCTGCTCATCCTTCGACCCCTCACACGTTTACCTGCCCGTCATGTCGAGCTCCCGTACGAGAGACCAGGCCAAACGCCACTGTCACCACACTTCTGGATATGTTCTTGCAGGCGGATCCTGCTCGAAGGAAGACAGAAACTGAGAAAAATGATATCGCAAAGGGCTACAAACCGGGAGACGTCGTGCTACCTCAGCTGCCTAAGACTATACAAGATAATAGTGACGAGGAAGACCGGAGGTTATTGGCGGAGGTTAGGGAGTTGAGCCTGAGGGATGTTGGAGGTGCAGGGGCTGCGGCAGGGACCAATTTTACTTCGAGGGAGCGAACGAGGGGCGACCGTGGGCGAAATGGGACATCAGATGGGCGAAGTAGGGAAGAGCGGAGCCACCGCCGGGGACATCCGCGGGAAGCTTCCGACGCACTAGCTGCGCCGTCAACGAGTGGGAGAAGTGGAGACCGTTCACCATCGGGATCAACATCGCGTCAAGTAGGACATCAAGCGAGCTTACGAGACCTTCTGAGTGCCGAGGCCGCAGAGCTGCAAGAAGAGATAATGCGGGAAATAATGGAAGGTGGTCTACTGGATGGGATCGACTGGGATCATATTGACGTGGCTCAGGAGGATGAAATAAGTGAAAGGATTGCCGAAGCATATCGGCAACGACGAAGGCGGCAACAAGAACAAGGCCAGACAGAGGCGCCACGTGTACAGCGCAACGACACTTCTGAGGTGCCTACCAGAACACAGGAACGAGAATCTACTCCCCGAACAAGATCACATGCAAGATCACAAAGTGATACGGTACAGTCTGCCAACGAAACCGCGCGATCTACTCGGACTCACTTAGAAGTCGCTCCGTCTAGTGGTAGGCGAAGGCGAAGAGCTTCAGCAAACAGCCGATCAGACACTTCTCATCACGTTCGAGTCTCTCCTGCTTCACGGTCATCCTCTGACCTCCCAACGACGACAGGACGCTCATCATCTGACTTGCCAAGATCCCCTGGTCACTCACCGTCGGGCATGCCAAGGTCAGATTTACCAAGGTCGGCCGGACGTTCGTCGTCCGACCTTGCTGATCGCCCTCGATCCCGGATGCCGCTTTCCGGATCCATGCCTAGTGGTCAACAGAGACGAAGTGTGACTGAACCTGAGAGACGCCAGCGGTCAGAGAATGCACGACGTGATGCGTCAGGAGGAAGCCGAGATCGTCTGGCTCAACAAGGGCGCCCAGGCCGTTCTCCTGAACCACCAATCGTCTCGGCATCCGAAGCTTCTCCCCCTAACGAGAATGCATCCAGCAATCCCAATGCTGCGGAACAATTAGCGTCAGCACCTTCTTCTCAAACCTTGCAAGTTCCAGCTCCCCAAGTGGGCCAGGGTCAGCCAAGGAATAAGACAGATACCCGACCTCCTGCTAGCTCCCGGTCTTCTTCAACTATATCCGCAGCTCCGCAGCCAATGCTATATCAGGAACCATCGATAAATTGTGAGAGGTGCGGCAAGACTCACATTGAGTATCTCCTACACTACAATTGCGGCAAATGTAAAGGGGGCAATTACAACATCTGCATTAACTGCTTTCGACTCAACAAAGGGTGCCTCCACTGGTTCGGATTCGGACTTGCAGCGTTTCCGAAGTATTACAAATGGTTAGATAACGCCCGCAGCCAAGGTTTGCCTCTTGACGAGGAGGGTCCGCATAGAATGAGAGGCCGGCGGTATCTCCCACCGAGACAGATACCATTCGAACACCCAGTTGCGGGAGCTGAGGTACCACCGTTAACCCCCGAAGATCCCAGCAGACGTATGCAAAGTGGAGTGTTCTGTGATATTTGCTATTCCCTGGCTAACGATTGCTATTGGATATGTGATGTATGCAACGAGGGCGAGTGGGGCTTTTGTAACCGTTGCGTCAATCAAGGTCGTTGTTGCACTCATTCCTTACTACCTACACGATTCAGGCCTGCTGTGCCAAAGGGGCTACAACGTCGGGACTCGAAGGAGGCTGAGTTACAGATCGCGAGTCAACAGGATCCAGACCTTCAAAACGAGGACATCTTCGAACCCCTAATGTTCTCAACTCGATGCAATATCTGCAAGCTGACCATCCAGCCCGCCGATACGCGCTTTCACTGCCCTCAATGCAACCACGGCGACTACGACATCTGCACGAAATGTTACTGCAAACTCTCTTCCAGCAGCCAGATCAGCCAAGAAAACGGTGAGAAGGGATGGCGGAGATGCCTGAAAGGCCACAGAATGATCGTGACCGTAGTCGGTTTCCAAGACCGCGACGGCGATCCACGGCGCGTCGTCGTCAAAGACCTTGTTGGGGGAATTGCTCTCAAGGATGAAGGCGACACCCCTGCAACCGGCAGTACGCTGGGTGGTGATCACGTTTACAGTTGGACGGAAGGAAATAACGGTCGCCGGCACTCTCGTAGAGTCTCTAAAGGTGTGGCGACTGGGACTAGTGGGAACGCTGCATCTATTGCTACGTCACAGTTTCCTCCTAGCGGCGGGGTAGGCGGGCACGCGTTTGCGGTGTGGAGCTGGTTCCCACTTGAATGCGGTAAGCAAGATCTGGTTTTCCCGCGAGGCGCTGAGATTCGGGAGATTGGTGATTATGTTGATGAGAAGGGTGAGATCAACGGAGATTGGCTTTGGGGATGTTACGCGGGCCAGATTGGGATCTTTCCGGTACAACATGTTCAAATGTTGTAAGACAGGCCGTACACTTAGGCTTCTTTTCTCTGATCTTATGTGAAAACGCCTTTCCTTGCGTGGCGCTGCGTCTTATGGTTGCGTTGACATATACTGGAATTTGGTGGTTTTGGAGGAGATGGAAATGCAGCATTTTCTGGGCGTCATTGGGATTTTGATACCTTTGGATCACGATATGGATGACGCCTGGCGCCGGGAAAGTCACATAGTCACTCTCTAATCTTATGATAATGCTAGAATCTTCGCAAAATGGGCGTTCCCCCCAACTTGGTGGGCCAATTTTTGTATGCCCTGAGCATGAAACTTTCCACCTTCATACCGAGCGGCCTTTGAGCTTTCTTCTAAGAAACCGACCTCTCTTCTGAGCCCATTAAAGCATATACAGCACGGTCTCGCCTAATCGCTTTACAAATATAGGGGCCAGAGTTCTCCCGCGGTCTCTTGCGGAACAGAGCATCCTCGGTCATCACAAGCGAGAGGGGAACAGAAGACGGCCTATGACGTCAACCCGTTGAAAGTTCTGGTGAATACTCGAGCAGCTTCAACGACAGCCACGGCCTCATAGAAGATATTGAAGTCCACAGCAGAACACAAGCATGGCGAATATATACAACGCCCAGCTCGTCCGTATTCCCCAAATTGAACCTCAAAAAATCTCAATTAACAACTCCAATAGGATGCCTTCTCTATCTACCACAAAATCCTCGAAGAAACTGCTCCATCCCTTCTCACCGGCCCTACCCTCCCAGCCCTAGGGCATGGAGTCGCCGGCTCCACCGGGACCGCCCTCTCAAATCTCGTGGTCTTCCCGCTCGATCTAATTATCACCAGGCTGCAGGTCCAACGACTCCTTCACAGGAGCGGGAAAGGGAAAGAGAAGGCTATCGGACAGGATGTGGAATACCGTTCTATCCTTGATGCAGTATGGAAGATCTATGACAAAGATGGGGTCCACGCATTCTACAACGGTGTAGTCCAGGACACAGTCAAATCCGTAGCAGACTCCTTCCTCTTCTTTCTCGCCTACAGCTTCCTCCGCGAACGACGCATCCGTGCCCGGTCCGATACTGGTGCTGTTGTGAGGTCCCTCCCCATCCTCGACGAACTGTCGGTAGGCATGCTAGCAGGTGCATTTTCCAAATTCTTCACGACGCCCATCTCCAACATCGTCACGCGGAAACAAGTCGATACCATGCTTACGTCTCACGAGTGTGAACCTGGCAAAGCTCCAACGGACGCCGAGTGGAGTGAGATTGCGCGGACAGGTAGACCGCCAGTCGCGAGAGGGAGCGGGAAGAGTGTCAAGGATATCGCAAGGGATATATATGAGGTGAAGGGGGTAAAGGGGTTTTGGAGTGGGTATTCGGCGACGTTGGTACTGGCGCTTAATCCGGCCATAACTTTTCTCTTGCATAATACACTTACGCACAATTTACTGCCACGGTCGAAGAGGGATGCACCCGGTGTACGTGCAACTTTCTTACTTGCTGCTATTAGCAAGGCTATAGCAAGTACGATCACATATCCCTTCTCCCTAGCTAAAGCGCGGAGTCAGGTGGATGGGAAGTACGAGGAGCAAAAAGGTCGGACGGTGTTTGGGAGTCTACTTGTGATCTTCAAGGAGGAGGGGTGGAGAGGACTCTACGATGGCGTCGAAGGAGAGGTTATCAAGGGATTCCTTGCCAACGGACTAACCATGATGCTTAAGGAGTGGATCCACAGGTTTGTCATTCAGGGTTATTATATCATTCTAAAACTCCTCCGTAGGTATCTGGTCTTGGAGGTTGCTGGGAATGCGAAGGAGGCGGTGGTGAATGCTGGTGGGTCCGCGAAGGATGCTGTGGTTAGTGCTAGTGGATCGGCCAAGGACGCAGCCATAAACACGGGTGGGCAAATGAAAGAGTTGGCTGGGAATGCCGGTGGCTCTCTCACTAACGCTAGCTCTCAAACAAAAGATACAGTGACACACATGTCTTCCCAGGCCAGAGATGCGCTGATGGATCTCGGAGATGAGGTTGAGGAAGTTGCTGCGGCGATGGAGGACGAAGCTAGTGATGCTTTCTGGGGGGTTGTAGAGACGGCGGATGGGTGGAGAGGGAGAGTAATTGGATTTGTAAAGACAAGGGTTGTTACTGGTGGTGGAGAGGGACAGGGAGGGGGTGAGAGGGGTGGGGAGGGAAAATGAGTCAGTTTTGATGAGGGTGGGGTGGTCTTGGGAAGAATAGAAAGGCTGAAGGAGTCATGTCTATGGGGCGTCTTTCCTTGTTGGTTCTTGGAGCGGTGGGGGACTGTTTGATTACATATCATGAGGCTACGGATGAGAATCACAGTACATGTGGGCGGGCCAGGTGGTAGCGCAATAGTGGTCCAGGCTTCTCCTTCGTCTCCTTCGGGTACAATTTATCTGGTTTCATGCAATCAAGTGGGGCTTGTAGGCGCAGATGATACATGGGATGATGACTCGGCACTATGTACACGTAGGGGGGTTACCTAAAGGGTATGGGGGAAACTAGTGTATGCTGTTAGAGCGGGGTAGGAGGAGCCTGCTGGATCCTTTGACTCATGCGGGACGTATGTTCTGTTCTGACGGGGTCATTATGGTCCCCCAAGATTGCTAGCTTTTACTTTCCGGCTGCTACTTGGGCTGGTAATGGGATACCATCGATCCATACCGCTTGTACACAGGAAAAATAGCAACAGTTATCTATATCATCTATACTTGTTCCCTAGATAAATATGAAGTCTTCAACTGTACTGTATCAAAACCACAATCGAGAGCAAGCTATGAGGTTTGCACAATGGTATTTCTCAAGGTTAGAAACACATCGCATTTTATTCAGAAAAAACAGGACCATTCATTGCACCCGCCCCGAATTTCCCAGTTGACATCAAGAACGCCATTTCACTTTCGCGTACCGCGCCAGAGTAGTAAACATGTGTAGTTGAGTGAGGTTGATCAAACGCATTTCCCACGACACCTTAACTCACGGGTCCACGTTTCCATCCTTATTCTGGATTGAATAGGATAGAAGGTATATACTCGAAGAAAGGCGAGTGAGAAGAGACGTAAGGAACGTGTCGAAACCAAAGTAGTACAAATGTTGTTTAACCACCGAAACCGTAAAGGGTACGGCCTTGACGCTTGAGTGCATACACAACATCGAGGGAGGTAACGGTCTTGCGCTTGGCGTGCTCGGTGTAGGTGACTGCGTCGCGGATGACGCCTTCGAGGAAAGTCTTCAAGACACCACGGGTTTCTTCATAGATCACTGTAACAAAACACATTAGATAAGTGTCACTTTTTATGAAAGCGTGGAAGGCCAACATACTAGCAGAAATACGCTTGACACCACCGCGACGAGCGAGACGACGGATAGCAGGCTTGGTTATGCCCTGGATGTTATCTCGGAGAATCTTGCGATGACGCTTGGCGCCGCCCTTGCCGAGACCCTTGCCGCCTTTACCACCTGCAGAGACATTGCATGTTAGTTATCTTTGAATAAAATATTTTTGAAACCGTGAAGTGAAGTGGTGTTGAGGCTTAGAAGTAAAGGGCAATGTGAGGTGAGGTTGAAGTAAGGTGTTGTGGGAGTGACGCGATAGGTGGTAGTTCAAAACACCATGAAAGTCCGATCGCGAGGTAAAAGCGCCACAACGCGACGACCGTGACAGCTTCAACTAGAGGAGTAACTTACGTCCAGTCATCTTGAATAGTAGATGGAATTAAAGAGTGAAGCTTTGATATTATGCTGGACACGTCCTCGAAATAGACGCGTTGAGTGGATGTCGAAAGGTTGATGATGAAATCGAAAAAATCGTCGGATTCGTTTGGCTGCCGAAAGTTGTAAGAAGGGAAGAAGAAGAAGCGGAAGCGGGCGGCGAGTATTTATACGGAGTCGCTGTAAAGCGAGTGATCTAACTTGCCTTGCGTTGCCTGGTTTGACTTGTCCGGGCTGAGGGGCTAAGCTACTTTCGGTTGTGGGTATGTAGGAGCATAGATAAAAGCGAAGGTGAATCAATTTCTTAAGGGGGCCGAAAAACCAGGGCTTAAAGTTCATTTAAAGTTGCTACTCTAGACCGAACAGCTTTGGAAGATTTTGGCGCGTGCTATGGGGTGCGGAGTGTTAGCGTGGATTTTGTGAGTGGATGAGTAAGCGGCTCGCCTCACCAAAAGTGTTCGTGCGGCGTGTAAGCGTTAGGTCAAGGATTCCACCGCAAGCTTTACGCGGTACTTGGATGCTGAGCAGGGAAAAAATTAGCATGACCAGCGTAGGTCCGTCTACCTAAACATTTAAAAAGCAAAAAGGAAACACTTAGTCGCGCTGGGACTCGAACCCAGGACCTTCTCGGCCTTATTAAGGAAGAGCGTTCGCATTAAATGTGAACGAGATGTGATAACCAACTACACCACGCGACTTTGACAGGGTCCAGCCTTATTTTCCGTCCTATTATTTCTCCCTAGGCGCCCTTGAAACAGTCAGAAACGTGACTTCGCTTAACGATAGCGTCAAGTTGCCCCAGGCGTCAAACCTATCAGTTCTCCTACACCATTCGTTTCGCAACAATACAGCTATAGGTATTATTATCACCATCCACCTGCCTGTCATTTCCCCTCATTGAACCTTCTGAACTACCCTACAAAGAGCTTGCTGCTGGACGGAACAAGCGATCATGGCAGGCCGCTTCGTGCGATCATCGAAATATCGTATGTCCTCGCAGTACTTTGTTTTGAGACTTCTGTAGGCCGTGCCTCCAGCTGACAGAGGGGTTGTCGCGCGATCAAGGGCATGTCTTCGGACGACCGACAAGGAAGGTGCGCGCCGTAGAATCTCATATAGAAATGACATCTACTAATTAAAATCTTCTTCAGGAGCAATGCTATGATAATTTGAGGATCTCGAAAAACGCCTGGGACACGAATCTCATCAAGGTCAGTTGGCTCTTACTCTCGCTGGGCTATTTATGCGTACGGACGCTGACTGCTGAGGAAAGGCAAACCCGCAATACTTGTCTGTTAATTGGGAAGCTAGTGGAGGTGGAGCCTTTGCAGTGATACCACTCCATGAGACTGGAAGACTTCCAGAACAGATTCCGTTGTTTAGGGGTCATACTGCGCCGGTATTGGATACAGACTGGTGAGTGGTTCTTGTAAGGTGAAATGGGCATTAGTGTAGCTGATAGGAGTATAGGAGTCCCTTCAATGACTCTTTGGTTGCATCTGGCTCAGATGATGGCAAGGTCGGTGCTCTACTCTATGACTACTCCGCAACGATCCATGTCTTATGGCCCGAAGGTTTTCATCTGGAAAGTGCCCAAGGGCTTTACCCTATATACTCCCAAGGATATGGAACCGGAGGATGTTGCGCCTGTTAGCAAACTAACCGGTCATTCGAGGTCTAAATATCGAGCTCTCTATTCATAAAGGCCAAGGCTGATGCTTCAACAGAAAAGTTGGCCATGTCTTATTCAACCCATCTGCAGAGAACATCCTTGCTACAAGCTCGGGAGATTACACGATCAAGCTATGGGATATCCAAAGCGGCACTGCCAAGCTGACGCTCAAGCATTCAGATATCGTTCAGAGTCTTTCCTGGAGCGCTGATGGTTCTCAAATGGTCACAACATCCCGCGATAAAAAATTGCGTATCTGGGACGTCCGACAAGAGAGGGCAGCTCAGGAGGCTCCGGGTCATGGCGGAGCCAAAAATAGCCGGGCTGTATGGATGGGCGAGCACGATAGGGTGGCTACAACAGGCTTTTCAAAGATGAGCGATCGACAATTGGCGCTCTGGGATATTAGGGACCTCAAGGCATCTCTTGGCGGATTTCACTCGCTTGACTCGATTTCGGGAGTATGTATGCCCTTTTGGGATGATGGCACACAGTGTCTGTACCTTGCTGGTAAAGGGTATGTAGTCACAAATTGATCCAGGTTAAGGCCAAGCAATAGCTAATTACACACAGTGACGGGAACATCCGGTACTTTGAATATGAAAACGACCGTTTTGAGTTTTTGTCTGAGTACAAATCTTCAGATCCTCAGCGAGGCGTTGCCTTCGTTCCTAAACGTGGTGTTAACGTATGTCCACCCCTACTGGTCTGGAATTATGGGAATGGACGCTGATTATCTGCAGCTGCATGAAAACGAAGTTGCGAGAGCGTACAAGACGGTAAATGACACTTATATCGAGCCGATTTCGTTCATTGTGCCTAGGCGAGCAGAGGTATTCCAAAACGACATCTATCCGCCTACAACGGGCGCCGAGCCTGGGCTTTCTTCAGCGGATTGGTTTTCCGGCAAGAACGCTCTTCCTCCTAAAATTGACCTTGAAAGCGTGTACGACGGTTCAGAACCTGTTATGGTTACAGCTGAATCGAAACCCGCTCCCACGTTCTCGCAGCCCTCGGCCGCGTCGCCCATTAAGAAGGAACCTGAGCCACCAAAACCAGCGACTGCTCCAGTGGTGGTGCAGAGAGGTCCTCCACCATCCATGAAAGACTCCAAGGCCTCCATCGCGGATATCGCACTTAAGTTCCAAGACGACGAAGAGGAGTCTTCCTCAGATGACGAAGGCCCGGACAACTTCGATCAACCTTCAAGGCCAACAGAGCGCACAGTCCCCACCGCTACAAGGGGTATGCCACAGGCATCGGCCCCAACTCAGGCAAGGGCGCCAGAGAAGAAGCGAGACCTTTCCCCTGTGAAATCTGCCTTCGCGCAACCACTCAAGGCCGAACCTCAGTCCACATATACTAAGGTATGGATGAATGTAACGGCTAATGCCGGCAAGAATTCGCATTCAGCTAATGTTAAATCATAGCTTACAACCACCTCCAGTCCATTGGATTCTAATGAGGAAGTACGCGAGTCTCTTGCTCAGATCAAATCCCTCCTGGAGCAACAGAACCGCACCATTTCCGCTCAGAGCGAAAAGATCGGTCAGCTAACTGCTGAAGTCGATACACTGAAGACACGAGTCGGGGAGTCTAAGAGTAGTCGAGAAAAGGATGAGAGAATTCGACAGTTGGAGTTGGAGCTAGAGGCGTCGAGGTCTTAGAGTTATTAAATACTCAAGAAAATATAGAACTTCACTGAGGTGGTCGTACAAGTAAGTCGTGTTAGTCTCCCCCTACAGAAAGGGCGGTCCACTATGGTCTGTGCTTTCCTTTCTTGTCTTTCCTGCGGAGTGAGCGAGCTCATTAGGAGGCATAAGTTGAAGCAAGGGATTCATGTGATATGAACGCAATGAGGAAGCGTTTGCCAGTTAGGCCATACCATCCAGACCTTGTGAATAGGCCGTGAGCTCTCGTTTGTCACAGTGGGATGATTAAGTGATGTCAAGGATTGACCATCTTGGGCAAAGGTAATTTCCATCATTGCGGTGGAAGACAAGCTTAACTGCGACTAAATCATTCTCTTACATAGGGTTCATGCTGAATCATTTAACGAAGCCACAGGCCAGTACGGAGCCCCTATTTTCTGACCTGGCGTTTGCGCCAGGACACTGAAGACCCAGAGTATGAACCTTGATTGTATTGACCGCACACCCTTTTTATGCTCTCGCCGCGTGCTCAAAATTGTACGCAATGTCTTTATTTTGTTGCCATTGCTTCAAATCCACTTTGCCGATGGGTTGGAGCCTTCACCAGTTGTAGCATATAGAGTGTGGCGCTTGTGCTGTAGAGCTGAGCTTCGTCTTTACCATACCATTTACCAAACTGGCCATTCTGCTTTGCGGTATTTAGGCGAGTTCATGAGGGACCTTCATCATGGTTTGTTGTCGTCGTATTCTACCTCTCTTCTCTAACCTGCATGTGGAAGAGATTACGATATCGAGGTTGAGTTTGAGCATAATGTGGTAGTAGACTTGCGTTGCTAGGATCTTCCTGCTCTTTGCATAGCTGGTCGAAGATCTGCAAGGGAGCTGTTTCGCAAATACTGGGAAGCCTCCGCGCTTCACTAGCTGCAATACTTCCGCTTCTTAAAGCATTTTCTTAAGTTATAACATGTCACGTGTGATGGTGAAGTGCTGGTTTGGCATTTAAATGTTTTGTGATCGCCCACTCTTTTGTGTATCTCAGATTTAGGGGTACAAACTAACCATTACCTCATCACGGCCTCACGGCCAAACGATCGGCCATCCGTTTTCACACAACCTCTTAATATAACCGCCTGAGATCCCGGTTCATTGGTTCGTAACTACACAAAGCCTATTCGACATCATCGACACCGTGGAATTCACGATATTCGTTGGGTAAGGCGCTCGTTTCCTTCGATTCATTAATATCGACTTTATCAACACTGATGTTTATATTATGTACGCGTATCTCTACTAAACTCAACAAATAGCATTTTAACAGCCACCTAGAAGCAGAGGTAGTTGACAACAGGTACAACAGCCAGAATTATCCAATCCCCGGATGGTTTGATCACTACGGCCACGACTACCACCACCACTTGTCGTCACAACCTCCGATTCTCCAACCAACCCACATTTGAGCAACCCTTTAGAGAGTAAGACCTCTCCAGCTTCACTAATCTACATAACTAACAATATCAGTGAGACTTCCCGCTGAAACAATCGAGCAGATATTCAAACTGCTGCCTGTAAACGACATCAAATCTCTTCGTCTAGTTTCTAATAGATACCATGACTTAGCGTCAAAGTTCTTGATTAACGCGATCATCATAGCGCCGCATGAAGCGTCAATGACTAGGCTCATGGAGATTTCTGAACATGGGGTATTCAGCAAATCTGTTAAAACCCTTGTTTATGACATCGCACAGTATGACAGTCAGAGCCCCAGCAAGGACGAGGCCATGAGACTTGACTTTCAGTCGGCTACGCTCCATAGAAACGGTGACGGAATGTATGGGGAGAACGATGAGTGTCAAGAGGCATATAGAACTGGTGACTGGACGGGCTACGCCATGTTCGGCACTATGCAGGAGGAATTGGGTCGACTGAGATCCCCGGCGGATGTCTTTGTTGCATTACGTTTTGCCCTAGAGCGGATCCGACTGAACAGCGTCATCTTCACAAGAGATCCTACGCAGCACTGCAAAACGACCCATCCAATCCGCATAACAAACATGATTCTTTACGAACGACTCCAAAACTTCCTCGTACTCTTCCACGAGCAACCTCTATATAGAAATGCTGTGGAGGCTGTCATGAGAGCATTGTCGCTCACGCGCCAGACACCAAAGACCATCGCCTTTCCAGCTGATGAGTCAGGGTATATACCTGAGCATGCGTTCCGTCTAGGAAAGGCTGACATGCGGAAGGCTGAGTTTGTCCTGGGGAGTGTCACGCACTTCAGTGCGGTGCTGAGTATCTGTGGCTTCAATGATCCAGTTCTCCGAACACGTCAGAGATCAATCGACTATATGCTCCCACTAGCTAAGAACTTGCAAACTCTTTGCCTCATCTACACAGAATACCCAAGCCATCTCAATAGCCACCTCGATGTGATAATGCATCTTCTGAGCTTCGGGGCATGGCCTAACCTACAGGCCCTTAAGCTGATGCATTTGGATGTCGATATCGATATCGTAAAGTCATTCCTGGGAAAGCATGCGAAACTCAGCACTCTTCAAGTCGTTTCGACGAACGGAGATTTATGGGGGCAGACTTCCGTCGCTATTGCAGATAATTTTAGCTCTAAGAAGGGTGTGGTCTGGGAATTGAATGGCAATGAAGCTGAGCCTAGCGACTTGGTTGCTGGCGCTTGGACTACCCTGTTCCCTCCCATCCATGAGCTACGGGTTTTCCATGGGCAGTACTGGACTAAGTATAGTTGCGAGGTTGGGGACGCAGCTTGTCAAATGGGCGTGCTGGCTCTGACGTAGTGTGAGGCAGCCTTTCGTTTTCTCTTTCAAAACTGTTACTTCATGATATAATTCCTAGCTTTGTGTCAAAGTTAACTCCACTTTCTCATTTTAACATTGCTAGATACGGGATATAACGACTTTCCGTTCCTCTTACAATCACATATACCAGGTCTCCTTGCAGACTTGTGAATACATCGCCAAAAAGGAGTTACCGTATCCCCGTTCTTGGGTCATCCTCATTTCGTGATGCGATTCATATCCTCACTGCATTAAAATCCCAATGTTGACTTTTCAGTGACGCAAAAATGATCAAATCTTCACTTCGCAATAACATCCCTTTAACATAACATTCGACGGGAACTCACTGAACATTTACTTTACATGATATCCCTCAAAGAGCTCCCACAACACCAACATCTCAAGCGACTTCTCTTATTTACAAATCAGTAACGAACTCACTTGTAGCCGCTCACAGCAGCAAGAACCCCCTCGAAACGAACTAAGACATTCGCTCAGCGCACACATACATTGCAAAGGCTCCGCCTCCTAACCCCGTGGCTACCAATTCAACCCTTCCTCCTGGGCCCAAAGACACTCGTTTACATCTATTACTCTAATCGCGGAAGCATTTTCACCTACCACTCGCCCAGACTTCTTCAAGGTCTAGCACATGTTTCTCACGGTACCTGCCAATCAGGCCCTCTTCATTTTCTTATTTGCAACCGCGGAGCTCTTCTACAACCGGACCGCAGACCTCGCTCTTCCTACAACCTTGTAACCCAATTTTCGCCCACTCTCTCTCAGCTTTAAGACCAATTCCGCACAGTTTCTGGGGTAAGTCTGCCTCCATGTTCACACTCGCCTCGCCTGCCTCGCACCTACATTCGTCATCTACTCTCCCTCTTATCGTGGCAGGGTAGGGCGTTTATTCTAACAACGTCCGCAGCTTAGTGGAATATCATTTACGGGTTCCAGACTGTTGGGATCATTGGTAAATTACTTGGTGAGATGACTTTGTTTTTGCGCATACGCAGTCGAGACTCAAATACAAATCTTCAGCAGCATACTGTTTCGAGCTTCTACAAGCCGGGTATCTTTGCTTACAGAAAACTTATTGGGCGTCAGATCACTCAGATACTTCGTGGGAGAGTCAGAGAATATCTGTTTACGAGGTAAGGCTTAGTTTCCTCCACTCAGTGGTGGTTGCCAATTTCTGGCGCCTCTTCCTTAAGGGCTATTAGATCCGCTGTTTACATAACGTACCTTCTTCTACAATCTTGTGGCCGCCAATAGTGTGTATGAGTCTATCCATATCTGTAAGGTAACTACTCCCCTTATATCTGATATCTACTATCCGTTGATTGTACTTGGCCAGTCTTTCATTGGCTTTCTATTTACCATTTCCCTTCTATCTACGTCTAGCACTAGTCAACCATTGTGCTCCAGTTATCAAAATCTCACAGGCCTGCTTCAAACCAGATGTCTCTAGCTCATTGCTTCCACAAATGCTCTCGTTCCTCAGGGTATTTAACACCTTGGTGAACGCTCTCACTTCACACACACACAGCAACCTGCAGTCATCGCCAAGTCTTCCTTTCTCAGTTGCCACATACTGCAACCATCTGAGATTCTATTTGATTCTTACCACCAGCTCAACACATATTTATTCCAAGTTGACTTGCGCTTCATGCATTTTCAGACTCCCTTCCAAGCATGACACATCCCACCGTACTATAAAGGTACAATGAAAGTCTATCTTCACACAGTACCTGGTTAATACCCTCTCCCTGCCCTACAGCTTCAATTTCTTTAGAAGGATTGCCAAACCGTGACACAAAACAAATTGGCGAGTGTCAGCCAAAGGCAATTCGTACCAGTAAATTCGTCTGAGGTTCTACCTACTGATCCTATCGCACTATATAGCTAACGTGCTTACAGGGCCGTCTCGTTTTCCAAATACGGAACTACGAATTCACCCTCTCCGATCCCAAGCCCTTGAGCATCATCGTATATGATCCTCTCTTACCATTGACTTAGCGCTCGGTAATCGAGTGTTCCACTTCATTTCACTCACTTTTGACATGCCGTTCACCATGTCGAGCCCCAGCCCGCCTACCCAACGCCCCCGTACACCCGGAGGAAGGCCTCGTACCCCAGTGGCAGACCAGCAACAACGACCTTTTGGAAATGATAAGCCAAACCCACCAACCCTCAAGAGGCGCACAAGAGATGTATCACCAGTAGAAGATCACCTTCCCAAGAGATCCAAGGCTGCAACGAATGGCGCCATGACAAATGGCTATCACTCTCCAAACCCATCCACGTCAAGAGCTTCCACGCAGCCTCTACCATCCCGCAATGTTGCTACTTCAGCCAATGAATCTCCATACTTGAGAGGTAGGTTCCAGCCAAAGATCTCCACCCCCAATGATATTCTAGTTTCTGATTGTATATTTGTAGGCCGTTCCAGAGAGACTTCCCTACATCCCGACCTAGTTTCAAGAAAGGTTATGTCCCTTCAAAAGGAAAGCACAATTAAACTACAGAAAAAAAATGGCTCGTTTACAGATCCTTCTACTCTGATGTCTCGCTCAAGAAGCTTCTCCCACAGCGGTTCCCCAGAGTCGGATCATGGCAGCCAATACAACCCTATCTCAGTTGACTCGGACAGTGATAACTTTGAGCGACTAATGGACGCCCGGATTACTGGAGCTAAGCCCGTGAAGAAGACCATCAAACCGCTAGAAAAACAGGGCACTCAAAATCCTGGTAGAGACCTAGGGATATTGCCTACACCAAATAAAACAGCCGAGATTACGGCGAGAATTGCAGCCAAATTTGCAGCAAAGCAGGAGTTACAGAGATCGCAAAAGGGCTCGACAAATGGTATACCCGTAGGCCTCGACCCAACTAGTCCTAAGATCAAAGAAGAAGACCTGCCCACACCACAGAAAACACCACCACCCAGACGTACTCCAGCAAAGACTCACCAACCAAGAGTACCCAATCGCACTGTAGTTGAAGGAGAACCTGCCTGGCTCCGGGGTAGCCCTTGGTCCGCTTTGGCTCCAGCAGAAAAGGCGAGAGATGCAAATGAAAAGGAGCGGGAGGCGAAGGAGAAGGAACTGAAAGCAAAGGCAAAGGCAGTTGAACCAAAAACTTGTCTACCGTTGAAGAGGAGCGAGGCCAATTCCACGCCAAGACCATTGCAGCTGCCGTTGAAATTCCTCAACCCTATCGAGAAACCGAAATTACAGACTACCATCGATAGCAGATCGAGTGGGTCTCTCGCCGTAAAGAGAAACTCCTTGTTGGATTCGTCCATCAAGATTAACCGGTCCGCCGTTCTTGGAAGAGATACTGGATCTCGTACTACCGATACAGATGCTGCCTCTACATTGTTTGTCAGAGATACTCCTCTAGCCACCAATGGCGAAAGCGGCAGATCTGGGGCAGTCAATGAAGATACCCCCTCAACTTTGTTTGTAAGAGATAGTCCACCCCTCAAAGATGGCCACAGCAGATTCTATACTAGTCAAAGAGATGAATTCGTTGAAACGCTTGGTAGAGGCTCTCCCCTTACTGATACCAGAAAACGTATGTTGGTCGGCGTGGACATGGATGACTTATTCGGTGAGCAGAGTAAGGCCGTGACGGACAGCAGCGCTTCCGCCACTCGAACCACATCTCCAAACACTAGGACACAAGCCCGGCAAGCGGAAGTTGAGAGAATCCCAGGTACTCTGGAAAATGAGCCCACAGCACAAGCCGTGGTACATCCGCCCACACCAGCACCCACACTCACGCCCGCTCCTTCACCAACCGTCGCACCCGTTTCCGTACCTACTCGTGCTCCAGTACCTGAATCTGCGCCTCCGCCTACACTCGTATCCCCACTCACGGCTACAATCAGGCCTACATCTATTCCCGCTAATGAACATGAAGTGAATGGACTTGCGGGCGTTACTCCAAGGCCTCCTGAAAACACCAGTCCTCGAGCGCTTCCTCAAACGGTCGAGATTGTTAGAGGGGCATATAACTCCCCGGAAAATGTTATAGAGAAGCGCCTCGATCGAGTGCCGGAAGAGGAACAACTGTTGAGGATCGAAATGGCAGACCAAGAGGCCCGCCAGCAACTTGGTCAAATCAGGCGGCTCACCGAGAAGCGAGATGCCAAAAAGATTGCTGCGGCCGAGGAAGCTGCACGGGCCAGAGCAGTCTTTTACATAGAGGCGCCCGTTTCAAGCGCGAGCTCAGCCAGCAAAGTCCCTTTGCGAGCGGACGGAAGGCCACAGCGGACTTGGGGGATAGGGGAAACCCCTGTCAGTTACGCCCCTCCACCAAAGGTTGCAAAGACAACTAGAAAGCCCAGAACTAGCATAGGTCCGAAAAAAGTGACATTTGCCGAGACACAGCAGACGACCTACTTTCAGAAGTATAACTCAGTTGTTCAGCAGAACGCAACCCAGCAGCAGCATGCAACCCAACAGCAGCTTGCAACCCAATGGCGGAATGCGGCTCAATGGCGAAATGTAACTCAACAACAAAACGGATCCCATAGTCAAGAGGACGAGTCCGACATCTCGGACGAAGACGAAGATGGAGACAAGAGCACCCAAAAAGCTAAGCCAGTCTCTCCACAGAAATGTTTCGGGGCCTCTCAGGGTGGAGCTGGGCCTTTGGCGGCCCGACCTTCCCAAGGAAAGCCAGTCGCAAACAAGGATATCCCATCCAATAGCAACAATCAACTAGCAATTTCCTCTGCTCGACGACCTCCAATTGAATATCCTGTTTGGGTGCCCCCTGACGACCACCGCCCACAATACACAGGCAAAGAAGCAGTATTTTATGAATATCGCGTTATACGCAGCTCTTGGCGAGACGAAGGTGATCCACCACTAATGTTCCACTGCGGTACCTACTTTGACCGTGAATCTGCCAATAAAGCTGCTCGTAAGCAGGTCTTCCCTTCCAACAGTTTGGACGCACTAAACTACGATGAATTCCACATGGAAAGGGATGCCAACGGAATGCAGCTCTATTCTGCCGATACTCCTGAGTGTACAACCGTCGTCTACACTGAGCTTGTCCTCCGAAAAGCCGAACAAGGACCGAAACCAGACTCCAGGGCAACTTGGCTGAATCCAAAAGTCTATGTCGTTTATGAGAGATACGTGGAATATGAAAAGCGGGTTCGAGAAGAGGATGAAGACGATCTATTTGGTGAATTTAACGATGGCGAAGATGATGACGAGGCCCAGGTCAAAAACGAAAAGACGACCATGCTGGGCATTCACTCGAAGCGCGATCTCGCAAACATGGTGGCGTCGCAGCACATGATTGCACGCCTGAGACAACTTCCTGATGGTAGCAAGAACAAGGCAATCACTGCGGCGGAAGAAATAGAGTTTGAAGAGTTGGAAGGTCGGTCAAGACGGGAGCTAGATAAGCTGGATGAAGCGAAGGTCTGCTACGAGGGAAATGGAAACTTCTATGGGGTTGATGACGAGATTCGCGTCTGGGTGGAGGAGCAGGATTTGCATGGCCCGTTGAATTAGGGGTACAGGGAAAGGAGGAAGACGAAGAAGAAAAACAAAAGGAGTGACATTATTGAGAGAAGCAGGGAGAGAAGCCAAACGTCATTTGGAAATTCTTTGACCATTTCCATATTGCATGCTGTTGTAGTTTTGCTCCCGCATGTTCCAAGGCCTTCATTCGCTGCAAGTGAGTGAGCTGTCTTTAAAGAGAAGAGCTTTTGTACATTGCAGTGGACTCGAAGGTTTCCTTTCAAAATATCTAGCATTACAACTAACAAAATGCTGAATATTGCAATCATCCCTCCAGCTATGTGTCATGAATATTTTCCAAGGACTCTGCTTGTGCCCCTATTTCCGGCAGCAAAACGGTCCAGGAAAGTAACAATCCCTGTACCTATCCACAAGCTAGACGTGTACTGGCCGTTTCGCAAATCTCATTGGCCATATCGTTTCTTCCACAACCATATATGCTGCGGGCACATGCTGTGAGACCTTACGTTAACCGGCGCCGTATTTAGATTAGCAATCCACCCATCTCCAAGGATCCGTGCCCTCATTCGTCCTCTTATCCAAGGCTCCAATCACTTGGATGAACGCTCGCCATGGATAGGTTAACAAACAAAAAAGGCATTCTTCATCCTGGTGTGTTGCTGTTTTGTCTTAGGGAATATATCATGAGCATTAAGGGGCTGGGTCTGCCTGTCATGAGAACCTTGTGTCAACGCAACGACGCCAACATCTAGGATCCGTCATGAATCCGAACGTGCAGAGTCACCTCTTTCGGGGAAATTAATCACCTTTAGTCCTAATGTTCTCGAGTTTTCCAGAATTTTTTTAGTTTTCACCCTGCCCAACAACCTCCCCCATGAGGATCACCGCACCAAAAGGTAGGAAAATCAATTTCAAACTGACGTTTTTCTTTCCAACATTTTGGATTGCAGGTTGCGATTAGATTGATGACTGGCAAATATTGTTGGTCCCACAAATTGCATCGAACTCCTTTGTTACATGAACGTTCCATCTTTTGAAGACAGAGTATTACTTTTGCCTACGTCCTAGCGACTTGGGGTGGTAAAACAGAACAATGTATTGAGTTTCCTATTATCAATTATATAAAGAGGATGGAGAGTGGGTAGATGGCGTTACATGTACTGAAGGTTGTTGAATATTTACCTGTAGATTACGTTTCGGAGGGCCTTAGGTGACCACGGTGAGCGTAACGACGAGAGATATGTTCACAGTCTGAACATTCTCGTTCATCAGTGCCTGAGCAATTACAGCGTGTGCCGCTTTCATGAATAGCGCTATGATCGTGTCCGTATGATCACCAGTTATGCTGTCGAGCTTGCATGACTTTGAGATGACAGAAGAGGAATGGTACCTGACGGAAAGTTCGCTTTTCTTCCCATGTCGGCTATAGTTCAGCGTCAGCTAAGATTCTACATGGAATGAGGATGGTGGACCTTGTTATGGGGTAGAACCTTACGCTGCTCGTGTTCGGCGTTGGGGCAATGGTCGGCTAAGTCTGTGAGGGAGCGGTCAGTGTGAGAAAAGTTAAGATGATATATGACGGGGATTAGGAGGGAAACGTACCACGTTAGGGCGTGGGAGAGTTCAGGGGGAAGAGTCAAATGAGAGCGTAGATCTTCCTCTTACCTCCCTATTCAGACGGACGGCAACGTTACGTTTACTTTCACTCTCCCTTCTGTCATAATAGAGGGCATACCGGAACTTGCTAGTCGAGTGCTGAGGTTGCTCCGCCATTTGTCATTGAAGAATCTTTTAGGATACTACACCTCAGCAATTCATCAAGGGAATGGGGTGCCTGATTAGAGCGTGTGGGCGTATACTGTGAACTCAGGTGTCCCATTTAAATCAACCTACTGATACATTCCCTATCTAGGACGTTGACTTCTCATTTGTTGACAGTTCATCTCGTTCAGGTGACCTCCCATCACGAACACCTCATAGTTTCTATATGATATATAATAGTACAAACCCTGCCACATATGTATGTATACATGAACTGACCATCACGGCGGTGCCCTCGTCTTCAACTGGACGCCGTGCCACGCCTTCATCTCCTCTTTCAGCACTTGGTTAACCATGCGATGCATCATTACAATCGACTTCCCTTTGAAGTGGGGAGAGACAACCTCGATGCCATACATGCTACCGCAGCCGCCGGATATGTCTTGAACCTGTCACTAATAATCAGCATCCAGTATGGCTTTCGGCTTCAGTTAGAGAAGAACATGCAACGGTACCTCTAACTTGTGAGGCACCAATGCCGCTCTCAACTTTTCGAAAATGGCGAGCTCGGCGGGTGAAAGGTACTCTGGCGGTTGTGGTCCCCTCAGACCTGCGTCTGCCGGTGGTTGCGATGACGGCCCGCCGGATGACACGTACGCCCGAAGGCGGTGAGTGTTTATCGAAGGAAGTATTCGGACTGACCCCCGTGGTTGCTGTCCTTGCGCTTGGGGAGGCTGATTCCATACTAGACATGCGGCTCTGTGCATCCGCCGCACTCCGGTGGTAATGCCTGCAGTTCTCCTCATACCCAGTGTTAAGGGCGATGACGTCGGTGATGAGGTGAGCACCCGCACGATTGGAAACGTAGCTCGGGATGGCGTCATGTTCTCCTATCAACATCGTATCAGGCTCGACCAAAAGAAAGTCAACGGAGTGGTCATCGGGCCCCAAGGCAGTTCGAGTTATCAGTCTACCTACTTTTTCACCAGTCGCTGGGATGCCCTTCTCCCCGACGATCGAAAACAAAAATTTTACGGAAGAAGTCGCGAACCAATCCCAGTCCTTCCGATTCCGAATGAGCCTCCGAGTAACGACCGGCACCGAGGCCGAGTTCTCGGCAACGAGCGAGTGGCTGAGCGAACAGCCAAGCCCAGACCCTAGATCGGTTGTTCTTCCCCAAGACCTTCGCCCGCAGCTGGCGTCAGGGTCTTACGCGAACCCCACAATCCCAACGCTTGGGCTTCTCGTCGGCAGGGTAGAGTAACCCCACCCACGAACGCAATTCTCATGACAAAACACAAAACCCCAGTCTTAGTGAAGCGAAGACGTTTCACCAGCGCGAAGCGAGGGGTAAGAGCTAAGCACGTTGCTAAGGCTAACCAAGCCGTCCTTGTCACCGTAATCCTTAAACAACTCTCGCCCAAGGCGCGACAGACTTACTTCCGGCTGTGGACGAAGGTAAGACAACTACGTCGTTGCACATACCCAGGGGAAACCGAGCAAAAACAAAGGAGAGCCAAAAGCAGGTTATGTAAGGACCTCGTATCAGCACTCTAACACACCTTGGTGCGTGGAAGCCACAAAACCGGAATTCTGCCATAATTGGATATAACCCGCACAAAAACAAATGAAACGGCCCACCAGAAGCAGCTGAGGAAAAAGAAATGAACGCCGTCCTCTTCTGCCCTATCTCGATGCTCGCACGGTCGTCTACATTATCTCTCGTCCAACTAACAGGTCGAGAAACCTTAACAAACCCCAATCCCAATCAATTCATCGCCGATCATCCCTTCGGTTCGCCGCGCGTTGGAAATTCAAGACCGGGCTGCCTTCTGGCATCCTCGTAAACCTACCTAAACGATGCCACCGCATAACGCCAATTTGCCGGACGCCCCCAGCCGGTCGCTTTGATCGTGCATGTTTAGCATGGCGGGGTGAGCATAGAGCCTACAGCATGATGAAAGCTAAGTGGACCGAAAGTTGATCACCGCTTTCAATTGATAGAGTAGATTCTCAAATCTTCACCGCCCATTCAGAGGGTGTGCCCGTTCGCTAGTGCGGCATCTCTAGCTTCGGAACTCGGAACTAAACAAGGCGTCGAACTGAACAGAACGGTACATACACTCACACAAAAAAGTAAACAAATGGATCTAAGTTTTGTAAATCTTTTTTAATTACTTTACTCATTTTTTTAGTTCATTTGTACGAACAATGTTTGTCTTTCATGCGTAGATCCCATTTTGCTAGCATCTCAGTAATTTTTGGCCATCGATTTAGAGTGAACCAAAAAGAGAACCGAGGAAAATAAGGAATTCGTTGCAAGGGAGTTGCCTCATATCGTGTACTCGGCCTTCCCAAACCTCACAAGACGAGCACACAAGAATCGACCAGAAGCAAGAAGCGAACTTCAACGAGGAAGAAAATTGGAGAGGAATACTAAAAGGTGTACTTGTAGAAAGAGAAACAGAGAAGGCCTCCAACTCCAGTAGCGACTTTTTGCGAACAAAAACCGTAAAAACAATTTCAAAGTGTAAAAGGGCAGGAGCTCCTAGTTTGCGTTTGCTGCCATGATAGGCTTTATCGACGACGCTGAATGCATGAGCGGGGAAGACCGGTGCCATAACCACCGTCTATTAGCAGAAAACATGTAATACCATAAAAGCGCGAAGAAAACCAGCACGAAACGACCCAACAAAAAACGACATGCAAGAAACGCTGGAGAACAAGTCAGAAACCTCGGAAATGCAGGCAATCAACAGGTCCCCCTTTCCTGGTCTAAGACGTCAACCAGGACGTTTTATCCTTTCCATCGAGCGAAACCGCAAACCGGAAAAAGTAGCCGCCGATGCAGGACGAGAAGAGTGAGAAGCCTCTCATTAGAGAAACCAACCACCAGTCTAAAAAGCGCCTTGAGCCATTTCTCGTCCTCAATTGGATAGAAGGCAGAGCATGATTAAGCAAACCGACGGACCGACCAGAGTCATGCTATCGCATTGTAAGTTGCCGTTCATGCGTTGCCTTATCCAATGTGAGTATCGTGGCGTCGTGAGCGTAAAGTAGATGAAGCGGAATTCATTGTAAAAGTATAGCTGAATCCGATGACTGGTCCATCAAATGTTGGTGGTTAACCCTTGATCGCTGTGGGTGTATGGCTCTCATTGAACGGGAACCCCGGAGCCATGCCAACGTGGTACGGATAGAATGATGCTGGAGATGTTGTGCGAGAGTTTCGGTGGGAGCCTGTCAGGGGTGCGGGAGAGGTGGCACGGGGGAGTCGAGGGCTTTCACTCCTGGGGATAGCATGTTCAGTGATGAGCGGCGAGACTTCGCGAGGAGGCGATGGGGAGGCGGAGCCCGAAGTTCTGGACCCACCGATAGAATAATCGGAAACCGAGCTATCATCGCGAGGACCAACCGCAAGACCGGATGGCAGATAGATCGCATCGGAAAGCTGAGGCGGCGTCTTGACCGATCCAAACTGAATCATTCATTAGCAAGATCAATGGCCTTCGACTGGGCCCTGGGAACGTACGAAGCAGTATTTGTCTAAAAATTCGTTGTACGAGGTTGATTGGAGAGGAGGTTTCTCCACTTTGAAATCTGCCGACTTCGGCGCTTTCGTGGCGGGTATAACAGCCTGAATTGTTGTGGGAGCTGTCATAGGGGCTGGACCAGACTTGAAGTACTCGTCACGATCCGAGACCCTCCCATTCGGAGCCGACTTCGTTGGCTTGGGCTCATCTCGAGATCGCACTCCACTGCGGTCATTGAGCTGAGTGTTAGCAGCCTGGATTGCCGCAGTTAGAGATGCTCCGAAATCGTATCGGTTCCCAAAAGCCTGTGCAGGCGGGTTCTTGCGATTATTTTTGCTAGTGCCGGTCGAAGGTTTTGGTGACTTCAATCGAAGGGCGGAACCCGAAGAATCGTCGATGATATGCGCAGGAGGCTGCTTCTTCAAGCCAGCAAAGTCGTACCTCGAGTCGAGGCTATCAACGAAATCGTCGAATGACGCTGGTAGAGAAACAGGCCGTCCAGACGATGTGGGTGACGGTCTGCTACGTGGGAGGGGACGCGTGCTGGCTCCCTGCATACCATTCTTGCCATTTTGCAGCTTCGGCTTCTTCCTGAAGTCGACCTGATAGTTGAACGAGTTGTTGTTGTCCCAAAATTCCTGGCCGTTGACATTGTAGCGAACACAGAAGAATAGTGTTTTCTTTTCCAGATTAGTTTGATCTTCTAGCTTGATGTTGGAGTTGAAACGATCGTATCCATCCTCTCGTTGCTTACGTCGCACGTCGTTGTTGTACTCGGCCATAACCTCGGACGTGGTCTTCCAGTAGTCAAAGGTGAACCGGACGGCAACATGCTTGTTGAAGGCCAGATTGGCGACAGCGATGGTCCCGATCAAGGTCTTATTGTCGCTAGATAAAAACACTCGCTCGACTCTCACAGGCGCCGTCTTTCTCTCGACAGATTCTTTTGGGAGGTTCGGTAAGACTATCTCCCACTCGAAAGGTGGCTCCCGAAAGCGATATGTGTCATCGTTACCAAAAGGGAACTCGTTCTCGCCTTCATATGCTTCAACAGGCGAAGACCCAGCACTAACTGCAAGTGGTCTATCAACTTGCAAGAAATGGCGGACATGTTCCAGGTGGGAATCGAAGTGGACGGCCTTGGAGTAAGTCGGAGTACCTGGCATACTAGACGGACGTCTGGCATGGCTTGGTCTCAGAGCTGGCTTTACCAATTCACCTGACTTCTTCCTCACCATGGCTGGTTTTGCTAACCGATAAGCATCATCTTCGATGTCGCTATTCGATTCGGAAGACTCGGCTTTCCGACCCAAATTCAGAACTATGGACGATTCCGTCGACGATCTAGAGTGAGAAATCTTTCGAGCTTCTTTTGATAGAGCTCCTGATTGCTGACGCGATGATTGAGAGAAGGATATTGGAGACTCAGTCAACTCCATAGCCATTTTTTCTCTGCTCTCATCAGGTTCATGGCTGTCCTCACCCGGATTCCGACGAGGCGAGCTTTCGCGTCGTTGCTCAATTATCCTAATCGCCTCTTTGAGCTCTGCCAGGTTGTCTAGATGCCTTCCTTTCCGCTTTGCCGAATCATTGCTGGCTTCGTCATCGCTTGAGTTCTGCGTTGAATCTGGCGGCGAGATCACAACACCAGCTGGCATCAACGAATCGCTGACAGGTGGGGGCGACTGGTGAAGGCTAGTACTAGGTCGAAGCGAACTCTGGTCTCGGCCATCTTCAGAAGCGTCAAGCTCCACTCCGGGAAGGCGGCAATCAAGCTTAATAGTGGGACGAGGAGAAGCAAAGCTCACAGGAGCCTTCGATAGGGACGGTGTTCGACGATGTCTGTGTATATATGATGTGGACCGCGGTAGACTGGTGTTTACGGAGGATTCGTGGATGTAGGAACCGTTACGACTGGGCGCCGGTGTGTTGGGTTTAGAAGCACCCGGCGACAACTGCGCTGGCGGCGTGTACGGCATTCTACGTTTCCGTTGAATGTCGGCGTGAATGAAGCTAGGAAGTCCTTATGCTTCGAGGGATGGCGGTGGTGGGGGAGAAGTTAAGTCGTGAATATCATTAAAGAAATCCGTAGAAATATTAACAAGGAACTACTGTGACCCGGATTGTTTCCGTGTAAGCTGTGTATTCACTAATGCAACGAGAAGACTGGTCCGCACGCAAAAAACAACAGCGGTAACATATTTTGCATGCAGAAATGACAGAGTGTGAACGAATAGGTGATGGTTGTGTATACTCACAGGATAGGTTGATGACGAGAGGCTGTCACCAACAGAAGGCTAGTGCAGGATGTTTGGGGAGGTTCTTGCAAGCCCTGCGAGTCACTTGGAAGCAGGCGCAAGTGGTCGAATCGTCACGATGGACCTGTGTTGATTGCTATTCTCAGAAGGCAGGACAAAGTCAATGTGGACTTTTCTACCTGTACCTTCCGCCAGCGAGACTACGAAACCTGTATCAACAAATTTCGCTTGCTACAAGCCGGCACCGCTTCAACAGTCAATGATGTATTGACTCTGCTTTGCGGGAGGTAGATGGGGAGGGGATGACGTGAGGCTAGCAAAGGCCTTCGAGTATAGTCGAATGGTAGAGAGGAGGTCTGTGGATGGAGAGGAGGAAAAGAGAAGAGGAAAAGGCTGGTCTTTGTGTGTGAAATTGGCTGGATTGGGGCGGGACCAACCAAGGCAAGGCCGGAGGCGAAAAGCACGGATGAGGTGGGATGGATTTTAGAAACGGCCGGGCCTTGGCGCGCACACACGCAAAGCGGCAGGCGATGCGATGCGTACCAGGATGTCGATCAGTACCCCCGACTAGTCCGGCTTCCCACTCAACTCTCTCCTCAACAGACTTGGATTTGTGGGTGGGCACTGCAAAAATACGCAGTATTAGGACAAGGACCTTGGCGGGCGGCACACTCTCGCGTACGAATCCCTCCTAGAGTGCACTCCGGTCGGCTTGCTTGGTTGCTTGCCAGGCGTGTCGGTTGCTCTGCTATGCTGGTAATCTATAGCGCAGCGAGCTCGCACTGCTTTAGCTTCTTACTCAAGCTGTTTCTTTATACGTGCTTGGGGTGCCTGGGATTAGCTGTCTCGTTTTGAATTGGGCTCCCAGGACAGCTCAATGCGGCCATCGAATGTCGCTCTGCTGCCACTCGGAATGTTTATGGCCGCCGCATGGGCTGTGGGCATCTCGTCTCGTGCACCATGTACGTACGGTGTAAGCTAAAGCAGGTAGCTGGTATCTTTTCCAACCCTTCTACTCCATGTCTCCGGACGCGGGTAGATTATTGTTAGTTGCACCAGATATACAGGAGATAGCAATCGCAAACCTCAGGCAATCAAATACATTTTTCAGCAAAGTTAGGCCGCTCGGTCGAAACCAAGCTTCTTTCGCTCGAAATTGGCCTGTTCGCAGGACTGTGCAAAAGGCGGTGGACGCAGCCTGAGAGTCGAGGGAGCCAATGATAGGCGTGATTCAAGCCGTGTGCAGTGATGGCCGGCGTTGAACTATCGTCGGTGGCGCACGCAGGCATCAAGCGAAGAATGGAACTTGGCAGCCAGGACCGACCCCCATGCCCGCAACCGTTCCACCCAACCTGGCGAAACGCCCCACCAGAAAATTGACTGATCTCGTATCAAACCACCAACGCTGCCCGTCGGCAAAGATGGACAGGTGTAAGTCGTACGAGTAACGCGCCACCGCAGGCGTTTCGCACACATCTCATCCGAAGTCTATCCGTCTATACCCACTTCTCTTCAGAAGTATATGGGGGGCGGCGTACCGCGAAAAATTCCCCGAGGATTACAGGTATCAACTGTTACAAACGCAACCAGATGACTAAAACAGGCTGTGAGTTGAGGCCCAACTCCGAGGACAACCTTTACTTTTCCAATGCGGCTGGCATAACGACGGAAGCGTCGGGTCAACGATGTGTCACAGGCTGCTCGCGTCTCGAATCTCGAATCCTCAACGGTCGAGACGACAACTTTACAAACCAAGCAATACATCTTTGAAATCTCGAACCACAATAATTGTTCGGGGGCGGAAATCTAAGCTGCTGAAGAAATATCTTACCCACTGTTGCGGCTCATGCAAGCCACACGAAAACTCGAAACCCTAACTTAGCAAATTTTCAAGGGTTGCAGCTCGACTCTAATTATATGTGGCAAAGCAAACACTATTGATGGGTAAGCGTCGGCGGTTGCAACCCAACCCAGCTGTGGAGCTCATCGTCGCAAAGTGCAATTTATTGAGCTGACCTGGTCTTTTGTTTATTGTGGGCTGTAACAGCCAATTACCTTCCTCTCTCATTCGTCGTAGATATTACTAGATGACTACTCCGTAAGTCCCGGTGTTTTATCGGCAAACCGAGTGGATGCCGAGAAGGGAATTACTTCCAGAACGAGGCATAGCTGACAATCGAATTGTTCATCGCTTGCGTTATCCCCAGCCACAAACACGCTATCTTGACGTGATTTCCAAGTATGGAGGCGAGTTGCACAATACAAGTGGATATCGCGAACGTGGGACGTCCTGCCATCGAGTATGAGGCACAGCATCCTTTTTACTATCAATTGTCAAAGTTATGTTTGAAATTGACGATATCGGACTTACCGCGTGTCTAATAACCGGAGAATCATGCTTTCTGAAACTGACACTGCTGTGGCTTGCCAAGAGAATGGTTTGCAGCAGCCATTCGTGGGCGAATGAAACTCCAACTCTGTGTTGCTCGCTGAAGTGCACGGAGTTTTCCCCCGCTTACGGAGTGTGTACACCTAAGTGTACTGCTCGAGCGTCGAAGGGCAGAATCCTCTGCTAGTTCCGTCGGCTGCAGCGTGCCATTTGGCAACTTGACGACCCCCGGGTTTCGCCCACAGATGCATCGTGGATGCACCTGTGGAGTGAGACTGTGTAACAACAGATCCAGCCACACCTCGATAGGTCCTTCACCAATAGAGGTGTTGGGCATGGAAGCATGCCAACGGCATGCATGATGCATACTGCACACATTGCATATGTTGGGCTTCGATGAGTGCTGCACTTTTTTATTGCCTGGAGACAGGTTTCGCCTATCAGTTGGGTTATCAGTGGAATGTTAGAACAGGCAATCAATCGGTTAGAGCTAACTTCTGGAGATGATCTAGACAGGCCTTGGCGCACTCTGGTTGACTTTTTGTTCCTCATAGATTTTAAGGAGTGTCCTTCAAGGATTCTGCACGCGGATCGAACGATCAAACTCTCTTCATGTCTCAATTTTATTGATTGTTTAGACAGGCAGTGCTGCAATTGCTTTGCGATATATCAATTTTCGGGGTCACGATACAGCGCGTCTGATGGCGCTGTTCGCAGTACTGAAGATAAGAACAGCCCCTAAGCGTTTGGCTGCTTACGACACGAGCTTGCAGCTCTACGATGTCACGAGTCGCACAACCCCATAGTGACTTCGCTTGCCGCTGCCCTTATCGTGGAGACAAGCTTTTCGAAACAGTGGTGTTGCACCTGGACGCTTCAGTAGACGTACATATTTCTTTGGGAGCGTGGTTCACATGCCTTATATTGTGACACGGGGAAGCCTCCCTTAGGGCTGCACAGGAGTGTACGAAGAGATCTATGCGACGAAAGTGGCTACATGACACTAGCAAAAAAAGGAAACTCCGAAGGATTTCCAGGCGATCGCTGGGATATTGCGGAGTTCTAGGTTTTCAGTCGGATTCATGCGGCCGTGAACCAAGTGATTTCTAGGCAGTCTCCAGAAACTCCTCCATCCAAACTTTCACATGCTTATATTCGTTGCTGCAGTCTGCCGCAGGGAAAGCATGGCATGCTGCGACTTCAGTTCAAAACGAAATGCGACACCTTGAAAGAGCTTACAAGCTCTGCACCTCCTCCAGATTGCATCTCCTACAGCATGAAACGAAGAAATTTCTAAGAATCCTGTCGATAAGGTCTACATCTCACCGACCGTAGCACAGGCTTATCAGTCAACCTTGACGACGCTACGGAGTATTCACAAGGAGAAATTAATGGACGGGAAGTGACGGCTGGGTAAGCTTCGATCGCGGAGCCCTACCCTAACGGCAGCTTCAAACCCCTACTGTGCATCGGCCAGCTGCGGCACAGGCACAGTCGCTTCGAGGCAATCTGTCAGACTTTCCGGACCACATACGTATTCCCAACAGAAATGATTGTGTAGGGAAATTCATCGCCCTGAAATGGGTTCTGACCATGGGTGATCTACGCCAATGCATGCACGGCATTTTCTTTTTACAGGAGGGTGTGTGGCACTGGGGTCCACCTTTTCGGGTGGTTCAGTGGCGGAGGTTTATTCCTCTTCAGGAGCCGAGCGGGACAACCGTCTTTTGTGCCACCACCAAGCGTTCCCGCCCAAACACCACACCCCGCCATGGATAACATCAGTAAACTTGCAAATTTTCTAACGCAAAGAATATGCGATCAGCGCCGAATAAGGTTGTGGACCCGACCACCAGCTGGCTCTCCTCTGATGTATGTACCTGAGGGAGGTCAGATTAGCCTGCGGGTATGGGGAAGAGGCATCGAGGCCTGCTTCCAGTCCCGTTCTCTAGCCTGGCACCGGGAGAAAAGTACGGATATTCGTCGTGGTCGCTACGAGCTTACGGCTTCTGTTGAGAGAGAAGGTTTCGGCTCGGCCGTGGAAAAGTATAACCAGCTGGGAGCGGGGTTCGCAATCAAAGCATTGCTTCGTAATGGGAAGTGTTTTACACAATGGCAATATCAGACCACGACTCATCACTCGACGCTTGTGCTTATCGCTGCCAGTCCCACAGTAAATCGTTCTATGCTGTGATCTAGCCCGCTGGTGCCGTGCCCACTGTGGGTTTATGCCAATCCAAGGTGTGCTCTCAACATTTTGATACGTTCCCATTTTAGCCGACCACTTTCTTCTCACTGCTATCTCCACTCTAGCCACATAACATTTCGTTTGGTGCGCATCGAGAACAGTCACATTTTCTCCTCAGCAGTATTCATAATGATTGGCATGTTTGGATCATTTCAATGATGCCTTTTTTTCGCTGATCATTCAATCCGCCATTCGGCCTTCCGAATGCTTGTCGATCATTACAGTCCGTTCTTGTCCTTCAACGAATGACTGCCTCTCTATCGAAGTTTCTCGAAGCCAACCGACGCAATGCAGTTGCACAGGGCGTGTTCACACCATCCACAGCTGCTTATCACCTAAGTGCCCGGAAAAGACTGCCCCATTCCCCGCAGATGCTCCCCGCGCGGAGATTCTGTTCTCCGTTCCCCACAGAGCTGCCTACATTGTCACGGGCATTCTCACTCACTGCAGGCTACGAGCTATTAATGCTTAGTGCCGTCTCCCCGTCTCGTGTCGCAATCATGCCGCTGTCAGCCGGATTGCCGGGCGCTTCATTGCCCTAGTTATGTCCATTTCTACGCTCAGGCAAGACGGGGCCCAATTGGAGACCGTTTTAGTGCATGTGATATGTCTTACCTCGTATAGCATGCTCCGGAATAGTATCTCCTACAATTGGGGTTACTCGGCGCTTCTAGCTACATTTGCCACAGGGAATCATTTTCCGCCGCTGAAACAGAGGCAGATGAAAGGGGTTTACTTTTGTTGTGATCGAGCAAAGAGAGGAACCCGAGAAGGAGGAGATTGCTGTGGATCCCAACTTTTCTGTACGCCTAAACAATACGCAGATATGGAGACAGTACATTCCTCTCATTTTCTATCCTCGTGCCCGTCCTACCTGACAATCTATCTGCAGATACGCCTTACTATGGACTAGCTCCCGACCGGCAAGCTAAGTTCTTTTCACCTTGTATCACTCGTAAATGTGGGAGGAGTAAAAAAGAAACGCTTTATAGGCTGAAAAGGACCGAAACAAGGGAAACTCCATACCCATACCTCTCACCGTCCTTTACGCGTTTATTCCCTTGCCACGAGGTCTCCGAACTGAGACAACAATAGCCTTCTCCGGAACTTTATCTCTATTGCCAAGGATATACCTCTGCAGAGTCACCCTGACGAACCCTTTGGGCGCGAAATCACCCGGAGAGTGGGGGACAACGGATGGTAGGAGACAGAAAGATACGCTGATACGGATTTATTTTCACGATGGCAATAGCTAAGAGGCCGGCGTCCGACATCCGAAGGACCAAGTAAACACAGGCCTTGGGCAAGACATCCATACGTTTCTTGTTCTGCGGACGATATTTTATATTGTAATGGTTTATTCTCCAAGATCTTGAGGTATCCCATGTGATCACGGATGCTCCAGAGGCTTAACAACAGCATCAAGACTACGGAGACACGCTGCAAGCTCATCCGTTACAAGTTGCTGGGTACACGTTGAATGTACTACCTGTCTCGTTGTATCTAGCTATTGTTTCACAGCTCTCGTATTCAATACCAAAAGAAAGCCTCTCAACTCTGTCCATGATTTTTCAAGTCCGTCAATTCCATGGCAAAGGAAAGTGTCAACGCCGTCCAGAACTGCCCAGTTATTCCAATCTTGCATAGCACCTCCGATCTGCTCATTCCTCTTTGTGCTCTTACTATATCCCTTCCTCTCTCTCTCTCTCTCTCTCTCTGCCTCTTCACCTCTCATCTTTCGAACACCTCCTACAAACTCCATATTATTGCAATAATGAGACCCCCCCTTCTCACACTTCACCCCATACTCCCTCCCTGCCTTTATAGACGCAAACCGTTCCTTTCTCCTACAACAAATAATCATATCATTTGTTCTCTTGCCTCACGTGCAACCCTCCATCCCATCTACGAGCGCAGAGTTATTTGAACATACATGCTTTCGATCCCATTCGCTTCGGCCACAGTGATATCCGCATTTTACGCAGGCTAGTGCACGCGGACAACATCGGCCCAGGTAGCACATTGCCAGACTGCACTTACAGGATGGGCTTTGTGGGTGCTCTCCCCACGGTAGGGTCGGTCGGTACCGAAGGTGAGTTTGAGCCACCGGAGGCGCGGGCCTTCTGAGACTGTTGTCGTGCCCGACTTGGAATTGATAGGGCATTGGGTTCTCTGTGGGGGTAAGAGTGGGAATGGAGTACATTGAGATTGGTTCGTAGTGTAGAGAGGACGTGGAGTAGATGTTGGCTCTTGTCATATTATGTATCGAGGAAGGAGGTTGCTAGGATAATCTCCTATAGGCAGCTTCGGTAATGGCAAAGGGCGGACGGCACCGTGGTACGGGTTAAGAGGTAGTGCAGGAGACCGTAGCAGGGCTGATTGTGGTTGTTCCTGTATTGCCGGCCAAGGCGGGAGAGAAGGAGGATTCCGTGTTGACAGTATTGGCCGTTAGTGTATACGGCTGGCTCCGAACCGCCCAGGACTAGCTCTACTCCAACCTTGGGCTTGAGGGCGGTTGTTTCACTTTAACTGTTGTCACGTGTGTTTGGAATGGGACCATCTGTGTCTATTGTATGGTCCTTGGAGCTTTGGGAGATGGACCCAGATACCATCGGCCGGAGTGGCCGGAGGTCATTTACCAAATTATTGTGATATTTTCGGTGTATGTGTATACGCCACTGTTGTCCCTTCACGAAGGAGCTCTCTCGCTTGGGTGTTTACCAGATGCCCCTGAGTACATACGCTCTTACCTTTCTTCGCACTGGTATATCCGCTCTCCTATCTATCAGTTCGAAACCACTTACCCACCGCTTGAAATAGAAGATGGGGAAAGATATCTCTCCATTTCCTATCTCTTCTTACGTTATCTTGTAAAGTACTCACACGACGGGCCACATTTGTTCATTAGCGTTCCTATTCCACAGATGAATTGCGTTTTACGCGCAGTGACAGAGAAGGCGGCATCCAAGCCCCCGTCTTTGTAAAGCTAAGACTACTTTGCCTCCAGGTTGATAGATTCAAAGACCATAACTATGAGTGTTGCATGCCATCTTAAATTGGTCTATGTATCGACTCATGGTGACTCTACCCTTGTTAATATATTCTTCAGAATAGATATGTGCACAGGAGGGACTCGTGAACGTGGTACGCGGAAATCTCCAAATGAACACAGGTCACCCTCCCCTTACTTAATACTTGTACGGTTTAATAGGCTGTTGGCGGCAGGAAGAACTTCGAAAACTTTTCTAAATCCAAGCTATCCTTGAGTGGATCGCGTGGGATAGGTTATCTCATTCATGATAGCGCCGTGACGTGGGTGCTGGACTCAAAGTTGTCTGGAAGAACCTTTTGTATCTGGCGTCGTGAGACGACCTAGACAAACGTTCGCGTCCTGGCGCGGCAGCAGGGCTTCAGAATGCAAAATCTTTTTGACTGGTGTATCGATTTGATTTCCTGCGTTTAGAAAAGGTGATACAGGTGAGAGTACTGCCATTTGAGGCACTACTTCGGCCGGACCTTTTTTTTCTCTCCTCGGCTTGTGCCTACTTTTCCTTTGGGAAAGGCATTATGGTGAGGGTGAAATTGGAGGCGGGTTCACAGTTATCTGCTTAAGATGATTTGTGGCACGATCCAAGGCATTATGCCACATCTATAATTACGGTGTCTTTGAACTCATTAGTCAACTAAAGAAGAAGCCACATCTACATACAAAATAGCAACCAAACTCCATTCCGAAACGCCTACGACCTTACGCATACATTACCCTGCTAACAAAACATACTTCCGTAGCTCTAATCATCTCCCTAACCCCCAAATGAACTCTTATAGGTACTTCCTCCCTGCTGCCGCAACCCTTTGCCTAAACACCGGACTCCGGATCTCCATGCCGTTCTCATAGAAAGGGTTCATAAGGGTCTTTACCCAGACCTCGTAGACATCTGCGAGGAATTGACGGATTGCTTCTTCGGTTGCGGGAGAGGTGGGGTTCGCGGGAATACGGGAGGTAGAGGTAGAGGTAGAGGCGGAGATGCTGGAGCCTGGGGTCGGGGTTGGGGTGGGGTCGTGGAGAAGGAGGAATTTGATGTCTGTGAGAGAAGATTAGAACTAAGGCAAATGAGCTGATATAGGGTGGAGGCAGAAGGTGTGGGCTTACTGCCACCAGTGAGGAAGCACGAGATGTGCGCGGTATGGAAGCGGTCGATGACTTTGAGGTACCTGAACGAGATCAGTTGTTAGCCTAGTTTTAGATACTAGAGGTCGCAATTGACAACAGCGATAGTACAGAGCATCTCCCCGCAAATAGGAAAGCATAAAAGCTTCTACATCCCACTCACATCTGTCCCCCAGCCCACTGCACCTCCTCTACAATATCCAAACTGCTATGCACGACAAACTGATTCATAACCCTCGCCTCCTCCCTAAACCTAGCAACGCCATCCCCGCCAGACTTAGAAGTGCCAAATTCATGTTCAAAGAGCGGATTGTCTTTTGTACCGATTATGGCAAAGTAGTAGGACATGATGTTGATATTTTAACGTTGGTAGTTTCGCTGGTCTCGGTGAAGGTTTATATACGCGAAAATTGAAATATCTCATTAGTCAGGTTCTTTTTTCTTTTCTCTGGAAAATTGCTTGGCAATGAGATACCAAACCTCCGACTTCTTTTCCCGAGCCTCATCAACAACCAGCAAAGTTCCCAAAACCAACAACCATGTTCGGCCCATTCAAGGCCTCGTCTCCACTTTCTGGAGGCCTCCTCTGGTACCTTTGTACATCCCACCTCCGTCCGTGGATATTCGCTAACGATTGGCTGTTTAGGAAAATCCCCTTCCGTCTCTCCTCTCCCCAGAAATATCGCCAACGCAAACGCCTGAAGGCAGTTGACAACGTAGTCGCTACACTTGACAAGGCACTAGCAAAACAGGGGGTCACCACAAAAGCAGTAGAGAGATGGAAGGCAGAGATGCCTACCGAGGCAGAGATGTTGGCAAGGGACAAATATACAATTTTCGATCGGAAGGAGAAAACGTATCGGAAGGGGATACATAGTACGTGGGCTCACCTTCTGGTGACTTTGGGAGATTCAGGATTGATGGGGAGTGGGAAATGGGCTTGCTGACGAAGTCGGATTACAGAACTGCCTAAGTGGACGAGAGTTTCACAGAGGGTTAACCCACCGGGGTACTAGAGCATTGTGGATGGGATGTTGTGACTTGGCTCGAGTGGGCATTGTATCATTGGAATTGTAAAACCGGAAAATACTTCGACCGCACAATACACTTGATAGGAGCGATCTTTACATTATTCATCTTTCATTTGGTATTGGGTCCCAATAGTAAAGCTAGATACAATTGCTTGTGTCCCAGGAGCAGCAGTCCAACGCGGTAAAATACATAGCCGTGATATCCGAAGGAGATGATAGAAGGACTTTGTGATGGAGAGAGACGAAGAGATGGTATGCTTGTTGTGTGTTGCCTCATTACCATCGTGCGTTTCAATCGCTAACGCGCTAATGTCGATGTCCCAAGTGTGATAGAAGAGACCTGCTCGCTTTAAACGTGGAATTTAGACAGCAGTGGATGGAGCACAAATATCTGCATGCCCAAAATGACCGCCGGAAACAATTGCCAAGAGAAAGAAATGAGTTTTACACGACGAAAGAGATACCAGATTAACCGATTAACCCATTTTTAAGCCACTATCAGCTACAATTCATCTCGCACCTTCTGGGTTGCACTCGCCGCAGCGCTACTGACTTGGCTTGCCATGTCTTCCACATTGTCCTTTGCTGCCTGCGTGGCCTCACTTGCTGTCCCGCCGGTTGTGTTCACTATATCATTCAGTTCAGCTGGAGTACTTTCAACTGCGGCAGTGGCTGCCGAGGAAACGTTCTCAGCTATGACTGAAGCCTCCGGCTCACGAGCCGCTACTGGCGTTCCCATGAGGGCTTCGCTCGCTTCAGAGGCAAGGTATTCTGCCTTCTTTGACGCTGTAGAAATCACGAGCTCGGACTTTGGCTGTTCCAATCCTATAAGGGTCTCTGATGCCTTCGTAGCCGCATTCTCGGGTACACCGGGATCCGTGCCAAGAACAGCTTCAGACACTTCCACTACGGCTTCCGAAACTTTTGAGGAAGCCTCTGCAACTTTCCTAGACACAATCGAGCTTACAGACTCAACGGTTCCTTGGGTAGTGCCTAACACAGCTTCTGACACTTCTGACGCCGCCTCAGCTATTGTATCCGAAACCTTTGTAGCGATCGACTCTGCCATTCCTTGGGCTGTTCCGGCGACCGCCTCGCTAGCACTCTTTGCTTTCTTCAAAACTTCCTGCCCAGCCCTCACGACGGCAGCAGGAATATGCTTAGTAGAAAAGTCGTCGCTAGAGTCTTTAGCATCAATCTTCCACTTCCCGACCTCTTTTAGGCGAGCTAGCTCGATTGCAGCTTCTTCGGCAACGATCATGCCCCGATTCTCGACCTCTTCCCCAGCTTCATGAGCTCTACGAAGACCTTCATGTTGACCTGCTACAGCCTCGACCTCTTTCCTCCACTCGTCGAAAGTTTTCTTCAGACCATGATATCGCGACCAATCCTTATATGTGACGCCTTCCATCCAGGCCCAGCGCATTCCAACCTCCTGAAGACCGAGATCCCTAATATTATCGATCACGTCTAATGTCGAATCTGTTGCCACACGAACAAGCGAGTCGGTTTCCACAATATAGCTTTGTCTCCATGTCCGCAGCGCCACCGCCTTGTCCCTGATGGCTAGTCCAGCTGTGCGTATAGCACCATATAGGCCACCGTGGGCGTTTTCGATGTCACCTTCATCCTCCTCAGAGGGAAGTGCCTTGACGATGTCCACAATAGCTTGTTTCAGCCTTCGAAGTTCCGACTTGACCGTCTCTTCTAATTGGATAACTAAAGCTTGTCCAACACCGTGAGCCTGGTGATTAATCTGCTTATCTGTGATTTCTTGTACTCGCTCCTCCAAATCTTCCGCTCCCTTGTCTGCTGCTTTGGCGAACTTCTCCTGCCAAACGCGAAGGTCCTCTTGGACGACTTTTTGCACTTCTTGCTCTTCATTGGAAAGTCCGTCAGACTCAGTAGAGGGCTCAAGACTGGGAGGCGCAGTAGGTTCCTCTGCTAAAGTTGTTGCATAGGCGGCGGTGACAGAAGATGATATGGGCGAAAGTATTGAGGAGGAGGATAATTTCGTTGAGCTAAAATTAAGTTCGTTAGCTCAGTGCTCCAAAGTACTCACTTGTGGATCGCGAATATGTAGAAGACCAAAAAATCTAGGATCGTTTGGTTATAAAAAGATATCCGATTTACACACAACAACCACGGAACTCGAATAGACCAAAGGTGAGGAATATGCAATTTTTCAGCATTTTAGCAAATACGGCCGCCTGTGCATGCTATCCCCGGCTAAGTAGAAATACAATGGACGAAGTGCCCACAAACACACCTGGAAAGGACGTAAAGCTAAGCTACGTTAACTTACCTATCAACCCCGCTCACTACTGCTCTGAGCTTCTTCCCATCTCTGTATCTTCCAAGCCTCTCCCCGATCCGAACAAGCTGCGGCTCGACGTTCTCGCCGTACAAAACCCTCACTTTTGGCCAAAGTGTTCTGTTGACGAATACTGCCAATCCCTCGTAGGCCCATTGCGCGTACGGGATTCCAGTCTCGATGGCAAATTTGTGGCTGTGAGCGTACGCTGATTGCAGATAGGGTACAAACGTTGTATACGCTGGGAGAAGATGGGCGTAATATGTCTGAAGAAAGTTGTCTCTAGCCAATCTATAGTACGGCTCTGATAGCGTATTTAATCTGCTGACATATGGGCCTAACGTGGAATTGTATTGCTTCCTCGCCTTGTCGGTTGTGACCTCTAGCTGTGGCTTTATAGTCGCTTCCCATTCCTTCAGACCATACTGACGAGCTTTCTCAACGCGGGGTGCCCCGTAAGCCTCATAACTGTGCTTGCCAAAAGTTGCTGCCGGAGTGATGACCTGTCTATTGAACTTTTCGACATAGGGCCGAACAGTATTAACATATGGAATAGCATAGGTATCGTAGTACGGTTCGAGATACGGTGAGACGTGGGAGCGAATCGTCAAATATGTCCGACAAACTTTAGGCGATGCGTCTGTAAGATCTGTCGGAGATGAAGGACACCGGAAAAGCACTGTAACAATCAGATACCAGGTAGCGATTCTAGTTTCGTGTTCAAGTTAGCAAAGGTTCTAGTGCTTCTGTAGAATCTGGCATTTGTGATGTCGGTACCTAGCAATTACGCTGAAAATATGGCCTGTCCAGCTCTGTTGCGGATTTGAGGGCTTCGTAGACCTCAGACTCGTGTGTCTGCCCTTCTTCGACGGCGGCGAGCTTTCGATCAGAATGCCATTTATATGGCCATTCGTTTCGACAGCCATCGCCAAGAATGACTCTCTAGCACGTCGGCAATGGTGAGGTTACACGTGCGCTGGGCTCACTGGGCTTCAAGGAGAAGTGCGAGAGACCTCAACGTCCGATGAACACGCTCAGCGTATATGTTAAGCTGTGTGGGTGGGATGATCACGATAAAGTCGCGTTCACACTGGCCAAACTTCAAAGGTGCCAGAGAGATGTAAAGAGAGATCAACTCTCGAATGAGTACGAATGGTGTTGTTGAAGTGTTGTGTGTCTGACTGGCAGAACGGGATGAATTTGGAAGAGTGTACGGAGTACTTCGTACTCTGTGTCCGAGCGGACTGCCACATCCGGTTTAGCCACTCGCCGCTTTTCTTTTCTCTTTGCGCGCGGGGTACTGAGTTACTTTGTCTACTTTTGTCCTCCACAAGTTCCTTCCTTCTTCATGCCTTCCTAACGGCCAACAACATCAGTCGATATGGCTTCATCCTTCGCCTCCCACCCTCCGCTATTACCTCGGCCGATTAACCCCGGACCACCGCCAATTGCTGGTCTCTGCAAGCAAAGCGGCCTGAGTACGAACATCCGAGAAGCACAGCTCACCCCACCCACCACCCGCATCATGGCATCTGGTCGCTGCACAGCAGTACTTATTTCAGGCAAATTTAAGATTCCATGTGTTTGCCCACGCGGAGTATTTGATATCTCACTAGGTGCGATTAATACGACTGAAGCTGAATGCCAAGATTGTGCACATTATCTTTCCCAGCATGAGGATATCAGCTCTACTCCGGCTCAGGGTTCCTTGTCTCAAACTCAAGGTATGGCATCCTTCGCCATTTCAATAGCATCTTCGATGGTAGCTGATGAACACGTTCTGGATCCTATAGATGCATTTCCAGTCCAGCCAACCTTTATTCCTGATCCACTCACCTCTCCACGCGAAGATACTGTGGCTGTTCTCTGGGAACAGATTCAGCAAGTTCGGGTTGTCCATGTTCGAGGCACACCCACCAGTGGCAAGTCTACGCTGGCCCGTCTCCTTAAAGAACTTGTGAGGACCACAGGGCCGAGGATACGAGTATATCGATTCAGTTGGCCGGGCGCATTCCCAGTGGGTTCACTTCAGGCTCTCCATACCATCAATTGCTCAATCCCATTTTTTGATGACCGCTAGATATACCGGATGACTGGTGGAAAATGCAAAATACCCTGCTAATCATCGACGAAGCGCAAATGTCATATGAATATGACAGCCTCTGGAATGACTTCATTAAACCCCTAACATCTGGTGAAGTAGGAGGTCCTATGGTTACCCTTTTATCCTCCTATGGCTCACCATCCGAGACTCCTGTTCGAGGTCCTCCCGGATCAGCTCCAATCCACTTCTCTGCCCAACAACGGATTTCTGTCCGATCTCTTCCTGAGAATAATCCTAACGTTTCCTTATACTTCACGCGCCCAGAATTTGACGATGTCGTGGCCCGAGTCTGTAAGTACCACAGCGCAGATGGACAATCCATCCTTCCGTCACCGGAGCTGCTGGAGTATGTTTAGGAATTTTCCAATGGACATCCAGGAGGAACAAGAACTATACTTGATGCCTTGATTCATGCAGAAGTTAGTATCCATTAGTTTGTTATTCACATTTTCAACTAACTAGCTCATAATATAACCTATATTGAGTCCAATAATAGAATCTGAGTTATTATGACTTATAACTCTTTACCTATACTTAAACTACTCACAATACTTAACTGATATGCTCTTTAGCTACTAAGTATCTTTTAACTTCCTTAGCCTTTCATCCATATTCAACAGTTTCAGGTCTTATAGTTTATAGAGCTTTCTGATTAGATTACATAGCTTTTATATAACTGCTTGAAGTCGTTGCTATAACTAAAGTGTAAGCAATTTATTAAGTTATTATAGATTGTACTTTTAGCACTGAAAGTACTAATTGTGTAAGCCTTACTTTAGCCTTCACTTGCTTCTGGCAAGTATTATCTATTCTCATATTTAATTTATCTTTGCTAAGCTATATATATCATCCTTAATCCTATAGAATCGGAATCTGATTCAATGGTAATTGATATTATTTTATATTTATAGTATTTTTCTAATAAGGCTCAAAATATTTATAACAATAAGGGTCTAAAGTGGTAATATATAGATTGTTAAGCCTATGTACTGTACACTGTATATAGCAACTGAAAAATATAAGACAATACCTCAGTCAAATAGCCCTTGCTTAATGGACTTAGCTAATTACTATAATATTAAAAGAATAATATATAAAGTAATCAATAAACTACAAAAGCTTTTAGTTAAGAACTAGTTAAAGGTAACTTAAGAGAGGAGTTAACAGATTCCTGACTAGTTGAAATAGATGGGGAACATGTTAGTCAGAAGTAGTGAGTTGTGTAGTAATTACATATAGAGAGAAAAAGTATAAGTTACTTTATAACTCAGGTTTTCTTATTCGAAATTTAGATTGTAAGTTATATCTTGACTTAACCATAATATAGTATATAATTACTCAATAGCAAGTAATTAATAACTCAATAAAGAGCTTCTATAAAAAGTGCTTCAGGAGCAACAGAAAGTACTTTTCTCTTCTATTCATTAAATGTATTATTTGAAAATTTATTACTTAGCAATCTAAGTTTTATCGCTTAAGATATCAAAAAATATAATTATACACTACTTTGTTGAATTTCAGCTGGGAAGTAATTCTAGTTTTCAATAATGAGAAAACTATATCTACAAATCAAGTTACCTTGAATACTCAAGTTTAAGTAGTATATACTAGTATTGTCTATTTCATGATATCTGAAAATTTTGTTGCTACAACTAAGATAGCAAAATAGTTTTGCTATAACTATATTAAATGATATCTTGAATAATAATTCTTGATATAAAACTTTATTACTAAACTGATAAAACACTCAATAAAGAGGAAAGAAAAAGCACTTTCCTTGAGAACCTAATATAGTATTTATAGTTACCTTTTTACTAATTTCTTAACTACTTGCCAATGGGCAACTTATACTACTTAGTGTATATATTTTTTGATATGACTCACAATATAACTCATGCTAAGTTTAATAATAAAACTTAAGTTATTATAACTTATAATTCTCTACTTATATTTAAATTACTTACTATACCTAACTAATATGTTCTTTAACTGCCAAATGTCTTTCAACTTTCTTGATCCTTTCTTCATATCTAACAATTTAAGGTTTTATAAATCATAAAGTTTTCTGTTAATCAGCTGCTTCTTGATTAGATTACTTGGTAGTTATATAACTAATTAAGATTATTGTCTTAATCAAGATATAGATAATTTATTAAGTTGCCATGTATTATGCTCTTAAGTACTGAAAGCATTAATTGTGTAAACTTTACTTTTGCTTTCACTCATCTTTAGCAAGTACTATTTATTCTCATATTTAGTTTATCTTTACTAAATTGTATATAATATCTTTAATTCTGTAAAGTTAAAACCTAATTCAATAGCAAAAAGCACTACTTCTATATTTATAGTATTATCTTAGTAAGACTCAAGATATTTATAACAATTACTTTCAGCAAATAAAATACTTAGATTTTTAATGAAAATACCTTTACTCAAGAATATTTTTCTCATTATAAACCATTGCATGAAATTCTTTAGTATATAGTTACTTAAGCATTTTATATAATAACCTGCCTTAAAATCTCTGTAAATTTATTTAAGAAATCTTAAATTTGATTCTGAACTACTCTTATTTCTTGAGCAAGTATATACTCTAATATTTTTAAACTTAACAAAATCTTAAAACCCCAGATTTTAGAGATTTAAGACTTTATATATCTTTATTTTCTTATTTCAAAAACATGTACTTTCTTAATATAGAGTGTAGCTTTTATTTTGATTTTAATAATTTCTTCTTAAGTTTTGAACATAACATTCATAATTAATTTTTTTACTCAATTACTTATTTCCTCAGAATTGAGCTATTTAGAAGTGAACTTCTAAATTAAATATTAATTTTGTCTAACTTCTTGGTACTTGAAACTTCTAGAATCTGTACTTATACATCTAGCTAACAAGTGTAACAACTTATATATTTTGAAGCTTTCAATCTTAATAAAAGGTATTAATAGAATAGCAACAGCTGATATAGACATTGACTAATTAACATCTCTTCCAACTAAGCTTAATTCTTCAAGCATAAGATCATAATTTTTTCTCTAAAGTCTTATAATATAGTATGTAAAAAGTCTAGTAAAACATTGTTACAGTTTTAAGGAATGTGTAATTCTGTATAACTTTAATATTACTTTACTCAAAATAAACTAAGCTTACTTTCTCTTAATACTTCACTATATTGTCAACTATTTAAAAGATTAGGGAAACTATTTTGATACAGATATATAATAACTTAAGGATATATTAAACTATTATTTTCCATAGCTTAAATTACACATAGAGTTTTATGATTGCAAGATCTACTCTTGACCAATAATTTCCAGTTATCTTCTTTGAACAGAAGTTAAATTATATAGCTTCATCAATGAAGTTGAAGAAAATATTTTCAGTAACAGGTACTATAAATATTCAGATAGTCTTAGCATAGGTAATTTTGACAAAAGCAATCTAGATATGACTGATGATAAGGAAATGAAACTGCTAACTACTAACTTTGAAAACTCAAAGCTGAAAAAACTTAATCTGAACAATATAAATCTAAATGAAGACAATGAATCATAGAAGAATTTCAAAGTATATACAATCAGAGTTCAAGCTAAATCTTTGATTTCCAAATTTTATAAAAATGTTATTGGGACTCTAAAATTAGTTGAGGTATTGTCTAATAACAGACTTATAAGAGTGAACTGTGTTGTCTCTTCAATATCTTTATTCTTTTATGTCATTATTTCTTATAGAACTAAATTTCTTTATTCTTAATTATTCTTTCTTTAAGACTTTATTGTGCACTATTAAAGAAGTACTCAGTATTACGTCTAAACTAGTAATAAGCTATCTTATAATTATGAAGTATTAAGTATAGCCTGTGCATAGTTAAATTTTAAGGGGTAATATTTTAAAATTTTTTTTATAAAGTAAACTATAATAATAATGACAATTAGAAGAATATATTGAAATAATACTAAATTATCAACAAATAGCCAAAAAAAAATGTTTGCTTAATACTCTTCTTTTCTACTAATAATACCAGCTAAACTAATAGTCCAGGACCCTCTTATAGCTCTTACAATCTTCATCTTCATCCTCATCCTCATTTTTATACTCATACTTACATTTACATCTACATCTATCTTAGCAGCTCTTTCTCTCATCCCTGTACTCCTTCTACTTGATGCTTATACACTGACACACTTAGTCAAAATTAAAAGGCTAGCAATCTCTAGTATATTTGTAAAGCTTTTGAAAATGCCTTGCCAATGAACATGCTATCTATCTTTACCCTGGAAAGAAGCTTAATTTTTTCAATCAGACAATGAATTAGAAGACTCTTTTAGGGTATATTTGAGACGAGGGGAGTGCCGTACCCTATAAGTACTACTTAGAGGATAAAAGGCTATTTTGGTACTGTATTATGATGTAGAATAAGTTGTTATTATCTTGCACTAATTGTCATTATGGTAGCAAAGAAGTCTGGTGCTCCTTTCAAAAAGGTGAGTCTCTTTCTCCTTCATTCTCTCTGCTTCTAGTCTACTCTCTTACTCCTTACTCTTCTCTTAACCTAGTCCTGCTTTTCTCTCCTCTAAATCCCTGCCTGCCTCTTCTCCAAATTTAGCCTTACCCTCTCTACTTCCTTATAGCTTCTAACCCATCTCTCTTCCCTGCTCAGCTCTACCCTTTCTCTTCCCCCACAATGTTTTATTGGTTGAAATAAGAGTAACTAATTAACATAGTTACCCCTGTTGTCTCTATTTTCCATCTCTGTGTAATGGCAGAGGCTTTGAGTACTGTGAGGTAGGTAATACTGGCGCATATTACTTGGACTTGAGTATTCTAGGTAACTCAATTCATGAATAAAGTCTTCTTGTTATTAAGAACTAGAATCACTTCTTAACTGAAATTTAACAAGGCAATGTACAGTTATATCTTTTAATATCTTGGACAGTAAAACTTGATGCTACATGATAAATTTCTGAATAGTAAATTTGATGAAAAGAAGAGGAAAGCACTTTTCATTACTCTTTAAACGCTCTTTATAATAACTCTTCATTAAGTAACTGACCACCTGCTATTGAGTGATTGCATATTATATTACAGTCATATCAAAGTGTGACTCTTGACCTGATTTCTAATTAAGGAAACCTAAGTTACTGTATGACTTATACTTTCCTTATATATAATTATTGTATGACTCATTATTCTTAACTAGTATGTTCTTTAGCTACTTCAGCTAGTTAAGGGCTTGTCAGCTAGGTTTTTTAAATCACTTCTAGCCAATTCCTAGCTAGAAGCCTTAGTGGTTTATTGGTTGCTGCTCGTATAGTTTTCTTAACATTATAATGATGTGACGATCTAACTCTGATGAAATCTTATCTCCTAATTTATCTTAGTGTTCAGGTTCATGGCGAGGTGATCATAGATGACTGTGGAACAAGTATGTTGGTTCTGTATACTGAAATAGTGAAACAGTCCTGCTACAACTATATCAAATGATATCTTGGGCAATGATTCTTGGTACAAAGCTTATATTGCTAAACTAACAAGATACTCAGTGAAGAGAGAAGGAAAAATGCTTTCCTTGAGACTCCAATACTGTATTTATAGCTACCTCTTTATTAATCTCTTAGCCACCTGCTAATGGGTAACTCATACCATTTGAGGTACTCTTTTCTCAGTGTGACTCACACCTGACTCATGCCGAGTTCACTAACAAAATCTGAGTCGTCATGACTCACAACTCTCCATCCATACCCAAGCTGCTCACTACATTTAGTTAACGTGTTCTTCAGTTACCAAGTGTTCTTCAGCTCTCTTAATCCTTCACCCACTACCAGCGGTTTCTCGTCTGTAGATTGTAATAGTTCCTGTTAGCTAGTTGCTTCCTAGCTAAACCACTTGACAATCATGTGGCTAGCTGAGGTCACTGTCTTGACCGAAGTATAGATAATTTACTAAGTTGTTACGGGTTATACTGATTGCCTGAACCCCTGCTTCGGCTCCTACCCACCTATGGTAAGTGTCATTCATTCTCATATTTGGTTCATCCTTACCAAGCTGTTCAAGCTGTTTATGTTCTATAAGCTTGTGATTCATTTTAATAGTTCTGGCATCACTCCCATGTTTGTGGCATTCTTGATGAAACTTGGAATGTCCATGACAGATAGCTGGCTAGGTTCATTAAGTGAAGGCTTTCTGATCAAGGTGTTGTCTCATGTTTTTTAATTGCTACACACAGTGTATAGTGCATAGGCTTGACAAACTATATGCTACTACTATGAGTTAACACTCCAGCAAGTCCTGTTGCTATTCGTATTCGGTAGTTAGCTCTCTTAGCTATATGCTATATCCAATAGAGCTTTATTTGCGGTCTAATTTAATGGTTCTTGCACCACTCCCGTACCTATGGCATTCTGCAGCTCAAAGCTTGAGATATCTGTAACACTCTGTATAGTGAAAATTCATTCTTAACTGAGTCTTCATATTGTAAAGCTCAGTTGCCTAGCTATAGCAATAATACTTCTAGTTATTATGACTTAGCTATATAGAGTACCACCTTTCATAAAGCCATTTGAAGTAATCTTATCACTAAGTAACATATTGCCTGAACTGAGAAAGTTGCTGCTCTCTTTTAAGAGCTAGCTGGCCTCTTTGACAAAGAGGCAGTGAAAAACAAGAACCTTCTTATAGCTAGGTTTGTGAGGAGATTGAGAGAAGTAAAAGGGGGAAAACTTGAGCTGGGAAAGGAAGAGAAGGGAGAAGAAAAGGGATGGAGATATAGGAGAAAGAGAAAGCAGTAAAAATAGGAGAGAGAAAGAGAAAAAGATAGGCTGGGGAGGTAGGGAAGTTTGTAGGGTTTACTATTAAGAGAAGAGTGAGGATGGTAGAGAAGGTAAGAAAGAGGAAGAGAAAAAGAGTGAAAGAGATATATTTGACTTTAGAGAATGAGATTTTCATTTCTGAGAATTATAAAGTATAATAGAGATTAATAAAGATTTGCAAGTTCTTGTGAATAGTTATAAGTTATTTCAGGTAAATGCAAGTAGTAATAAATAATAATAAAAAGCTGTAATAAAAGAATACAGTATATATTTATGATAGTCATTACAGTTTATATATATAATTTATAAAATTTAATTAGCAGATACCACATACTATTGTATATTCTTTATAGATATTAATACAACTTATATATATCTGCAAATATCTGTATTTCAACTGTAAAGAGATATAAGTTTACTTATTACTATTATAGTAAAACTTTAGTATATATCATATTATTTGTCTTGCTGTTACCAGTTTCAAATAATAAGGCACTAATATCTTTTACATTAGTTACTCTGAACAATTCAATATACAGCTAACTATATATAAATACTAGTAACTGTAAATTCATATTAACAACATCCAGTGACTAACTTTATACTTTATTTACAGTTATTGCAAAATAAACACAAGTAGAAAACTACTTACAATTCAGTTTAAAAGGTAAATTATCTTCTGTAGTTGTCAATTTTATATATAAAATCAACTGTAACTATCTATTAAATTTTTTATTTAAGCAACAGACTTTAATACAGCATCAACTCAAATATATATCAATTATATAGATGCTATTGCAAAGGTCTTGTTTTGAATACAGGTTATGTAAGAATGTAATTAGCATACTAATCTTTAATATTAATATTGCAAGTAGAAGAGTAACTAGGTTGAGACTTTGCAGAAACTTTAAAAACAATTAATTTTGTCTATCTTCAGTATCATTAGTATCTACTGTATTAAGTGAGTTATACATCTCAGTATTACCTGTAAGTTGATCTAATAAATAACTATTAATTGTAGTAACTGTATTATTTCACATAGAAAGTATTACATGACTGTAAAAATGAGTAAGTATCAGGGTTAACCCTAAAGTTAGACTCTCTGGATTGCTAAAACAGTATGAACGACTTTGGGTCAAATACTGAATATAGCTACAGTAATATCATAAGGCTTTTAAGATCAGAATGATGAAGATATGATATTCTGCATTACTTTGTACAATATGATAAAATTCTAATAGTAAAAACTAATTATAGAATTAATTGTAAAATTAATCGTTACTTCTTTCAAAAGTAGCCTTCTATGTATATATTATAAAAAGAAAATTATGTGTTTCTTAGTATACTAACTACATGCAGTGCAATAGTACATTACCACTGAACTGCAATTTAAACTTTTTAGAGCTTTATATTACAGTAAGATTAATATATACTTGCAATAGTAATTATAGAGAGAAAATATAGTTGCAAAAAACTTCTAGCTTCTGGAATTAAGCAATTGATATTAATAATATGATTTTGCTAGCAAGTCGAGGTTTATATGGTAGAGACTTAACCCAACTGCCAAAGTCTTGATTTTATTATTTTTGTAGATATACATATTCTATTGCAATTGCAGTTAATAGAATTGTAGCTAAAGAAAAGACTGCTAAATGTATATATTGATAATTGTAACTTGATTACCTTTGTGAATGACCAGTAATATTTGTGCAAAGTTACTACTTAAGATAATAAGTATACCGCCAAAGACATATTCATTGTTAAAGCAAATATAATATAAGCTACAATGAACTACTTTAAAGTAATGCTTGTATTGCTTTAGCACCTTGTTCAAAATGATAAGTACAATCTCTTGCAGAAGTTTTGCTAGCTATATATTTTTTATAATAGTGTAAATAGACAATTCATATACCTGCAAAAGAATCTTGAACTTAGAATAGAATATATAACTACCAGGAAGTAAAAGCACTGCAATACCAAAAGATGTAGTAAATAGAATAACTTTGCTTTAAGAGTAGTAGTAGTAGTGGAAAATAATTTTGTAAAGAAAAGTTTTACTAATCTTTGCAGGACTCTGTAAGAAGAAGTGTACAAATATAGAACTTAGCTCAATAGCTATAGTAATTTGCTCAAAGTAATATTGCTAGTTATTATTTAACTAGTTATATGTCATAAATATTCTAAACCTTACTAGAATAATACTATAGATACAGAAATAATATTGAATACTATTGGATTAAATTACAGTTCTATAGAATTAAGAATGACATACATAGTTTGGTAAGAATGAACCAAATATAAAGATGAATAGTACTTGTCAAAAGTAAGTAAAGGCTAAAGTAAAGTTTAGGTAATCAGTATTCTCAAGTAATCAGTACTCTCAACACTGAGAGTGTAATTCACAGCAACTTAATAAATCACCTAAACCCTAGTTAAGTATGATGATCTGACTCTGATGAAGTCTCATTTCTTAGTTGTTTTAATTGTTTAAGTATATGATGAGGTATTTTGGGGATAACTGTAGGATAGTTATATTGGCCCCATATACTAAAATAGTGAAATGATTCTGCTGCAACTATATCAAATGATATTTTTGGCGATGGTTCTTGATATGAAGCTTATATTGCTAAACTAATAAGATAGTTAGTGAAGAGAGGAGGAAGGACACTTTCTCTGATACCTCAGTGCTATATTTATAACTGCTTCTTTATTGATTTTTTGGTTACCTGCTAACAGGCAACTTATACTACTTAATGTGTTCTTTCCTCTACATAACTTACACTTAACTTATGTCGAGTCCAATAATGAAACCTAAGTCATTGTGACTCACACTCTCCATCCATACTTGAGCTGCCCACTACACTTAGCTGACATGTCTTTCAGCTACTAAGTATCTTTCAGCTCTTCTAGTTCTTCACTCATGACCAATGATTCCACGTCCATAGATTGTAGTAGTTCCTATTAGCTGGTCGCTTCCTGGCTAAACCACTTGGTAGTTATGTGGCTAGCTGAAGTCGTTGCCCTGACTGGGGTGTAGGTAATTTATTAAGTTACCACAGGTTGCACTCTCAGTGCTGTGAGCGCTAATTGCACATACCTCTACTTTGGCCTCTACTTACTTACAGCAAATGCCGCCTGTCTTCATATTTGAATCATTCTTACTGAGCCGTATATGCCATCTTCAACTTTATAAGTCTACAATCCGGTTCAATGATACTAGCGCCACTCTCGTATCTATGGCATTCCTGATGAGGCTTAGAATGTTCATGACACCACACCCTAACAAGCTCTGTCAATGTTTATATTTGGTAGCCAGCTCTCTCAGTTACATACTATACTCAATGAGGCTTTATTTGCAGTCTAGTTCAATAGTTTCTACACCACTCTCATATTTATGGCATCTTGCAGCTTAGAGTCTGAAATATTCATGATAACATTATAAAATAGATAATAAAGTCTAAAATGAATTTAATCTAACATTTTTCTTCTTATAACATATTTCCCACTTCAGATTATTAGTTTTATTGATATGAATATATTTATCAATCTAATAGAAAGTACTGTAGAAGTCATAACTTATTTCTATAGCTTTCAACTCCAATGGTGTACAGTTATATAAAATTACAATAAAACCAGTAAGTAGTCAAGAAGTACTTTGTGACGGCCAGTAACTGCCAGTTGACTGTCCAGTATAAGCAGGTACTATAGGTGCTCAGGATTAGGGATTCACTAAGAGAACTCATAGAATGTAGGTTTAGCTGACACTGGCCGCCAGCCAGTCCAGCTGATAGACAATGGATACAATAGCAGTAATTAACGTATGTACATAATAATGGAGTTACTAACTAATAAGGTCTCTCTCTTATTCTTTTCTGGGGGTCTTATAGGCTTCGGTGACAATTGCTGTCTAGTCTATTTGTTGTAACTTACCAGTGGTAGTTGCTCATAGCAACCAAAGGCTAGCCGGCGACAGCCGGCTAGCCTATATTAAAGTTAGCTGTGACATTAGGTTCTCCCTCTTTAGATCATAGTCTCTAAGACTTTACTTTAAAAAATAGAATAAAAAACTTTTCCTAAGTCAAACTTACTTCAAAGCTATTAATTAGTTCTCTCAGTAAGTCTGCCATCTACCTCTTACCTCTCTTCCTCCGACTGCAGTCTGTTCTCCTTAGCTTTCTTGAGAACTTAGTGGTTTGCTCCTATCAACCTTTACCTAAGCCTCAGCGGTCTTCTCCCACTGGCCTTTACTCAAGCCTTAGTAGTTTTCTTCCACTGATTCTACCTTAGGTTTTCATAGTCTGCTTCTGCCAGTTCTCCCTTCTGACTATCTACCCTCAGCTCTCTTACTCTTTTCGGTTCTCCTGTGGCCAGTTCTTGCCCTCCAGGTTCCTCCTTCTCAAAGTCTAATTCCCAGGCCATATGTAGATCCCCTCTCTTCCCTCTCCTCTAGAGTGAGTTAGGCTTGACTTTACTCCACCACCTGTAACTCCAGCTACTTTTCAGAAAAGGTTCTGTAGAAGAGTATCAGTGAATATAGAAAAAATAGTTTATAGTAATATTGTTAACTATAGTGAACCATAGTGGCTCGGTGTCCCTATAGTAATTCTAATTACTGGTAACAGCTCTAGATGACAGTGGCCCATAGTAACGGTGGCTTAACAGTGATAGTATCGATGAGTCAGTATCTATGGCCCATGGATACTAACATAGCGGTCTATAGTATCTGGATATCTTAATGGTAATTCTAGTCATTGATAACAGCTATAGACAGTAATAGCTTAGAGTAGTGGTAGTTTAGAAATTATAGTGGCAGCGAGAATTGCTGGTAGTAACGAGAATTGCTGGCGATAGCTGTAACAATAGAGGCTTTCAATGGCAGTAACTCATGAACAATGGCGACAGTGACAATTGCCAGTGAGAAATATGAACAGTAACCGCCTTCCAGACAGTAATTCAGTAATAACAGTAGTAGTGAAACTCACTAGCAAAGATAGTAATAGTATTGCTAGCTATAGTAGTTCATATTAGTTAGGTGTTCCAGTGGTGATTCTAGTCACCAGTGATGGCTAGCAATGATAAACGCCTTCAATAATAGTAGTTCATGAATAATAGTAGCAGTGACAATCGTTGATGGAAGCTGTAAACAATAGCTGCTCTCTATAGTGGTTACCCAATCATCAGTGTAGTCCACTAGTTGTTCATAAATATAATGACCACTTGTGGGTTAAATAGTACTAGCCCCTATCTTTGTCTCTAGGAGATAGGAGTTATTACTTAAGTAAAACCCTTATAGGTATTGCTAATTCTTTATCAATGGTTCAGGATTGCTGGTGGAGGGCTAATGATGTTTCAAAAATATTAGCAATGAAAGTAATAATTGTCAGTTAGAGGTCACTGGAAATATCAATAAGTTTGTTCTCTCTCTTTTCTTCCATAGTAGGTATAGCTAAGTCGATCAGTCAATTGTGATGGTCGGTGACCTCCAGTTAGCAGTCCAGCATTGGCAAATGTCATAGGTACTCAGAATCAGAGGTTCACTAAAGGAACTTGTAGAATGTAAGTCCGGCTGGTACTGGCCACCAGCTAGTCCAGCTGATAGACAATAGGTACAATAGCAGTAGTTAATATATATACATAATAATAAGGTTATTGACTGATGAGGTCTCTCCCTTATTTCTCTCTAGGGGTCTTATAGGCTCTAGCAGCAATTGCCACCTAGCCTATTTGTTGTAACTTACTAGTGGCGGTTGCCAATAGCAACTGAAGGCTTGACTGGCTGTCATTGACTAGCCTATGTTATAGTCAGCTATGACATACTTGCTCTTTTGTATCTAGTAGGTAGTAACTTATTTACTACAGTAGTAGCATCATCTGGAATTGTTGAAGTTTACAGTCTTCTATAATATTGCGAAGTAGCTGTTAATGTATTGTTATTATTTCATGATGAATTTATAGTTATAAACTCTCCTTATAAGTATACTATTATATTATTACTAATCTCTATTAAAGTAAAATATTATTTTCTAGTCTATAATAATCATCAGCAGTTTGAACTTTATTAAGAGTAAAATATAACATGCATTACAGGTTTGGCATATTTTATATGAAACTTTTAATTAATTATAACTATAATAATTTAGTATGCAGTATTGTTTACAACTAGTACAGTACTATACTTAAGAAGATAAAGGGATGTTGAAGTATATACAATTATAATTCTATCAATTATAATATATTGTAGCTATAACATTAAGTAGTGTATATAGAAAAAGAGAGTGCTGTAAAAGTTATAAGAAGTTATAAATTTAATTTTCTGACCTGTAAAGTTACTTGACCTGTTTTTTTTAGATAGTAATTATCTCAGTGTACTTAGGCTATAACTTTGCTAAACCTAGTTAAGTACTACCTCATTCTAGAGCCTAAGTCTAATTAGAAGATTTTCTTAGTATCTATAATAATTATATTAGTGATAAATAATATCATTATGTAATTGTAATTCTGACAGCAAATATAACTACTTTGAAAACTATAATCAATACTTTTAAAAGTAATTTAATAAAATCTAATAAGTCAGTTTTGAATCCTTATAATTAACTGAAATTGTTGCTAAGCTGACTTTTTGCAAGTACTACATGCAATTTCAGTGAGCAATTTTCACATATACTAAGAAAATCTTAAAATTGGACTCGGGCCCAAGGGCGAGGTAGTACCTAACTAGGTTTAGCGAAGTCGTGGCCTGGGTGCACTGAGGTAAGGGTGGCAGGCTTAGCATGAAAGAGAGTACTATTTGGATAAGGATCAATCTCGAGTTCACTTTCTAAGCAGAGCCTTAGGGACGTGAATCATATGAGCAATGCTGGGTTAGGGGATGTATTACTTAGTCAGTTAGTTTATACAAATTTTCGCATAATCAATCTGTTACTTTACGTTTTAAGGGCTTGCCATTTGAGTGTAGAATATATGTACATACATACAAATCACCCACAATGAACACTAATCGGGGAGCGATCATGGCCTAGCCGCACTGTGGCGACGGCTGCGCCACGATTCGGTAGCGTGCCTCGGGTGCCGGCCCTTGGTCCTAAATCACTATGTCGTACATAAAAGTAGAAGTCGTTGGCCCATGCAGCATACTTATATCAGCCACAAGCCATCGTCAGGTCCTCGAGATCCGTTCACAAAATGCAAGGATGTTAGTTCATTCCCTTTGTTTCGACAAGACCATAATCTAATCCATCAACCTCTAGGTGCGTTTACAGTGTCCTACTACTCAATAGCCCACCACAGTCTTTCCCCTGGGTTCATAAGCGACGACGTCACCATTCACCAAGCCACCTCGCGAACTGGCCTCGCTGTCGCCGTCAAATCG